>JAYJMA010151469.1:0-14341 GCA_036873895.1 Parotocinclus cabessadecuia | reverse complement strand
ACTTTCTCTGACTCAAGTGGAAACATGAGGTAGATTTTAGAGATGTCTTAGCTGATTCAGATGTTTCTTCTTTTTTTTTTTTTTTTTAACCTGTGCCTGGCCATTTCTGACAATGATGATTCTGACTTTGTTTAAAAAAAAAAAAAAACAAAGCCCAAAACTAGAAATGACAGCTTACAGATAATTTTTGATGATAACATCTACCATTAAAAAGGTAGATTGAAATGCTGCAGACAGCAGGAGATGCTGGGTTGTGTCTGGCTCTCAATAGAGTTAGCTTTAGCTTTGTAATATTCACATGTTCAGTGTGGTGATGCTGTTTATAAATGAGTTTTTCTTCCTATGCTTACCTTTTGTCATCCATACTGCAAACAGCACTCACTGGGAAGAAGTAAAACACTAAAAACATGGCTTTAACCCAAACAACACTGTCACTGCTTCCTCACTAGTATTGTACAGGAAGAGACTTAACCCAACCCAGATTCAGCACCGGTTTGGCTAATAAACAAATGCATAAAAGCAGTGTTTTTTTTTTTTTGTTTTTTTTAATTTTTTTTTTATTTTTTATCCAGGTATGACTCTTTGATGCGCAACACAAAGTGTTAGTGACTTTGAGCCACAGAATCGTTGTATGTAGAGAAACTGATGGACTATAGACTTTAAAGGCTGAACTCTAAAGTATGGCAAGTGGAACAGAATCTGGACAATGAATGTAGAAACAATGAGGCAGGGCTGTCACAGTGATTACATAAACCTCTACTGGCTATTATTTAAGATAACCACACTTACCTGAAATTATCATAATTATGTACAGTAATTCTTCAGTAATTTTCCACAGTTGGTAAATTTCCGTAACAAGCAGAATGTGAATTGGATTTACTGGTTTGAGAAGTAACACAACAGTAACAGTGGGTTATTGGGTTAATGAAAAACGTTCTGACTACGCTGCTCACAAAGCTGTTTAATTACTGGAGATTTCATGTTACAGGATCTCAATTTTTGTACTTTGAATTCACGTGTTTGTTTGTGTGAGTTTTTGGCTGCATGCACATGCTGTCTATAATTGAGAGTTATCAGTATTAGCTGCTAATCAAAATGGCTAGTATGCAAGATGTACTTCATTAGCTGTGTTCAATGAACAGATACATTTAATACATTTTGATCAAAACTGACAGACCTACACAGAGGTGTTCCTACTGAAGTGGGCACAGGGTGAGAGTAGATACCACCACTAAATATTCTAAACCAACAGTGTGAAATTGAAGCTCCACCTGCAGCTTTTGGTAATGGCGTAATGTAATAATGTTATGCCTGCTGCTGTTTTTCCAGACTCCCACGCTGCTTGACTATGGTGAGGTTCTACAGTCTCTGCTGCCCATACAGCGAAACACCAGTCACCTCTTTAGCTACATCTGTGAACTCTCCCTGCTTTTCTCCCCCCTCACTGCCTGGCCCTTCCAAACTCGCCAGTGTCATTCTGCTGCTCACTCGGGCGTTACATAACTATGGTAGTGTTTTTATAATTAATTACTATGTCATTTATGTATGTGTGTTTTCTGACTTTTGTTTCGTTTTGTATTCCTTCTATTTGCATGACTGAATGGTTTAGATGGTGTTCTAATGAAAATGCTCTCTGCTGCCACAATGTGTTACAATATAGATTAAATTAAATGACCATTTGCTTATTAGCCACCAACTAAAATCAGGAAGGTACTATAGTCATTGTGTTATCTGGAGTGGTGTGTGTGTGTGTGTGTGTGTGTGTGTAACCTTGTGTGAATTTTTATTTTTGCATAAACACAGTCAAGTCAGGTTTGCATATAAGAAGATGAAGAGAACCTGATTAAACAGATGTTAAGATAATTGTTCTTGATCTTTAATTTATTGAGGGAAATGATCCAGTTTTAGATATCTGTGAGTGGGAGAACCTAGTGAAACTTTCAAACTTAACTTGAAGGTGAAATTAGCTGGGCGTTTGCAGTGGGATGACAGACGTGAGTGAGAACAGGGATCTATCACAAGACATTTGTGGAATGTCATGGTACAGACAAATGAATGGGGTCCTTAGTTAGTCATTTAAACACTCAATTTCTTTACAAATTGATACATTCTCATGCGTGCCATAGATGTTATTGCTTACATTATTTTCCATATAGGTTTAGTCCAGTTTAAAGTAATTGTTATCCTGTGAAACCTATTAGTGGGAGATGGTTTTGTGATTATAGAATACATATGTTTGTATGATTTTTACTTTGGGACTGGATTTAAGCAGATATGCCTTTAGTAGCTTTTGTGGTAGTTGCTGTTTTGTGTTAGTTGTGTTTTTCTTTGTGTAAGCTGTGTTGTTCGACTCATGGTCATGTTGACATTTTTGGTTTATCTTGATCTTCATCTCTGTTTTCCCATAGCACCAGTGTGGCCGAGTCAGTTGGTTGAAAAAACTGGCTTTTCTAAGGAGGATTTAGCACAATGTGCTTTGCTGCTATATATAAAGTGGTGAGTTTTGATACTGTTTATTTGTCTGTGTACATGCATACAAATGTATAGTGTACCAGTTTTTTTCATGCATTTTGATCTAACCCATCAAACTTTTGTGAATCTTATTAGCCAATGCAATGTGTGCACGTTTATAAAACCTGTTATATATAGTGAGAGAGAGGAGTGACAATCATCAAGATACAACTGTTGTACTATATAGTATTTTAGCAGCAATTATGTTATTGCAAAATCTGCCATGTTGTTGACACAATCTCTCTTACATAATGCACAGTGATGCACACACTATTTTGTGTGTTTAACAGTATTTTTTTTTTTATTTAACAGAAAACAATAATGACAGCTGTATGTACACAAGTTAGCCATTTACATTCAATCACTTAGCAGGTGCCCTTATGTGTAGTCGTACTTGTAGTATTCCTTGTTCAAGCACTTATCCCAAAGGCAGATATGAGAAATATCCATGACTTCTCAATTTCCCATGATCTGTTTACAACCAAACATCATGTCATAGACTATTTATGCTAATGTAACCTACATTAATGCTGCTCACTAGAATGTGTTGGAATTAAATTAAGTGTACGGCAGTTTGAAAGTGTATCAGCTTCCTTTTCTTCTTTGAGCACTGCTTCAAGATTTCTTCATTTATTTTTTTTTGTTTGGCAGTTTTAGTCAAGAAATGCCAAAAGACTACAGGCAAGTGTCCTTAACAGGTGTTAAGCAGAGGTTTGAGGGCGATGGATATGAGCAGATTAGTAAAGAATCTGTGAGTATTATACTTTCAACACTCCTATCTAATGGCAGTAATTATACTGTGTATGAGAATATAGCTTACATATGATATAAGGTATTTTTTTATAGGCAAACTGTGTCCTTTCTTGAGCAAGGATGACTGCTCATATTGATTCATGCTTAATAAATTCTTTCACAGATAATGGAGTTTAAAGAACTTTGTCAGGTGCTGGAGGTTCCTGAGGTGGAACCTCAAATTGAATGTATTTCTGCCAACAGTCAAACAGCAGATCTTCACACATTCCTGGCTTCTCCGTCCAGCAACAGCAGAAGGTGATTATATTTAAGACGTGCTAAAAAATAAACCATTAAAAAGATGTTAAAACAAAAACTTGAGCAAAAACCAAACCATGAGGAGGAAAGAACTACCTGTCAGACATAACTGCTTTTGATCCAATATGATGTTTTAAGATGTCAGCCATGTTCCTGACATGGCCTAAAAGATTGTGTCCCCCCTCACCATTTACTTGCTGGGGTAATCAGATATGTCATTTTTCCTTTTGTTTCCAAAATAAAAGGGTGTCCTGTAGTCTTTGACTCACCCTGTACATTTACTCAAGTACTATACTTTTGTACCATTTTTCATGTATTTCTAGGTTTAAATTTTTATTTAATCTACTGAATTTAAAAGTAAAATGTTGTACATTCTATTCCACTGCAGTTGTGAAACTTTCATTATACCTTGTTAATTTGTATGAAGTTATTCCTTTATTTAAATAGCATATAGAACATTGTTGACATAGAGAGAGATAATTATAATACTTGATCATTCATTTATTAAGGAAATTAAAGGTAACCTTAATCAGTTGATCTCTAAAGTTTGTGGACTCCAACAATCCACTGTTGGGCAATTTAGGAAATTAAAATCCATTATTACTCTGTGATTGATCAACAGAGATCACAGGCATGTAGTAGTAGCCTGCAAGGTCATAAAGGAACCCAGTTTTAAGTAGCTAATGTAGCTAAAGCCTGCATTCGGTCAGATGGCATCTCTCATGAATGGATGAGTGAATGGTTAAGTGCCCTGGCCTATTTTAGCATAAAGACCTGGGGAAACCAGTCTCTCTTTACTGTTCCTTTAGAGATTCGATAGAGAAGCACCTCCATTTCTGTGCCACTGACGTATCTTGTTTTATTGTTATTTATTATAATTCACTTGCATTTTTCATACTCAGGAGAGATGATAGCATGCATTCTCATCGAGGCAGTTTTGTGGCCACACCCACAGCCGAGCTGTCCAATCAAGAGGAAACCCTTGTGGATGACATCCTGGATTGGAGTTTGGACGCTTCCTGTTCTGGATACGAGGGTGATCAGGAGAGTGATGAAGAGAAAGATGCTGAGAGTAAGTAAACTAATGGCTTTCTATTACAGCAGTGTATAGAGCTTGATCTTATGAAATTATTTTAAGTTTTCTGAATCGGAACCGGTTCCAACATTCCATATACTGAGTACCAATGCATTTTATGATTGGTGCACAAATGTTTCTGCTTTAAGGAGGCATTCATCTGGCAGCACCACTGCTTGATCGGTTTTAAAGGAGGTGGTAAAACACCATGCATGATATTGATCTTGAGTTATATACTGGGTTCACTTGTCTCATAGGGCAAATGCTGCCTTAGCTGGGGAAGTTTAAAAAGCCTTAACAAAGCTTGTAATGATTTATTGTACTGAAACATTGACCTAGGAATATCAGTCCTACTACGTCTGCTCTTATTACTGCTGCCAAGTAAGCTCCCCTAATAAACAAACAAACTTGTTGATCCAAAAGGAAAGTAAGCGTGCAATTAAGTTAAGCTTTGTTCCTCATATTTATGTATAATACTGATTGTAAAAATGCCATCATTTCAGCAGTAGAATTCAGAGAATGTATAAATTCAGACTATTTATGTCTGGTAATTGAGAGGTTTGGTGTTCTTACCCAACAGTGGATTTGTTGGAGTCCACAAACTTTAGAGATCAACTGACTAAGGTTACCTTTAATTTCCTTAATAAATAAATGATCAAGTATTATAATTCTCTCTCTCTCTCTCTCTCTCTCTCTCTCTCTCTCAGTACATTATTCTACGTTTATGCTTTTAACTGTAATAGGGTATGGGAAGACAAAAGCAGTCCCTAGAGAAAACACTAAAACACTGTTGTCAAACACTAAACGAATAACAGGGTTGAAACATGGCTCTTTTTGCTTCAATTACCCTCATCAGTCTGATGGTGCGTCTTTACTTTTCACAGAATACGTCTCCATGGTTTCATGCACTGCTCTCCAGGTCCATCCACAGATTTTGTACCGTATTTAGGTCAGGGCTCTGCTTTCACTACTTGATGCGATTGACCGTCTTATCCTTAAGGCACTTATTTTGTGTTGGTTTTTTTTTTTTTTGCTGTTGATGTATCTGCAGCTGTCAGCCAGAGGGCTATGGGTTTTCCTCGGAAATTTGGGTAAGAGTAAAAGAAAACTACCCTCACAACTATTTGTTGTTCAGTATCCTTGCTCAGCCATGCAGTTTTAGAGCAATGGACAAATTTATGCAACACGTTGGTTGTGCCCTACACTTTGCACTTTCTAATAATGCTCTGAACTCGTGACGAGGTAGTTGAATATGCTGAAACTGTTTTTGTGTCTTTCTCCTATCTTGTGATTTTTACACAACCTTATCCTGGAGCCCTTTAGGTAGAACATTTCTAATTGTGCTGAATTATTCTCCGTACATTACTAGATCCAACCCTTCAGCTACTGTTGTATATTCATCTTGAGAATATAATTATCTCTGATCATCATCATGTGTCTGTAGTGTAGTGGTTAGCACATACTAGACTGTGGTGACCTAGTGGTTAAGGTCCTGTACTATGGACAAGAAGGACAAGGGTTCAAGATTGTAAGACTATTAGTTGTAAATCACACTGGATAAGGGCATCTGCTAAATGACATAAATGTAATCACTTTAATATACAAATGCAGCTGGAAAATGTTAGATGCACGATATGTTACTGTGAGAAAAGGAAAGGATTTTGACAGGGTATGATGGTTATCAGTAAGCAACATTGGGCCGCCATTAGATTAGATATACCATTTTTGGTTTAGAAATTGTATAATGACCACTTGTAAAGCTCATGAAGACTGGAATGTGGATAAGAGTATTTTGGTGTAACGAATCCAAGTTTGACATCTTTGGGTCTAATCGTTAACAATATGTTCTATATGACCATTATACTATTGCAAAAGCATAGATTCTAATTGCGACCTAAAAATCGTTGCACAGTACAGGAGAATGTTGAGAAATGATACTAACGGTCCTGTTGCAGTTAAGTTATGAGTTGTTTATTTTCCCTTTCTGTACAGCGTCAGTCATCTCTGTCCAACTACAGCTCTCGTTGGAGCCTACTGATGTGCATCTGCACTGCTGTTCCCTCTCCAGTGATGAAGACAGCATGTGCCTGCCAGCTGCTTCCTCTTCCTTTGCTTCCAAACACCCTCTACGTGTCAGCCTTCACAGCTCGGGCTACTCCTCGGTCCAAAGCAGCAGTCCTTCCACCTCCTGTTCCTCCTCCAACCTGGTGCCCTGCCATCTCTCTCCAGTCAGCCTGGCACCAGCCTCAGCACCTGCATCTCCTGGATTTTGCTTGTTGGTACCCATGCAGAGACCCTGTGGCCCTGCCCATCGTCAGGTGAAGCGGAAGAACACAGCTACACACAGCATTGCAGATGTGGACATGGAAAGTGAGGATGGAGAGTTTGATGCAGCAGATGAGCCATTTCTCAGACTGTGACAGTATGGATGACTTGTTCTGGGACACAGTATGCCACTATCACCACATTTGCCTCAGAGATGAACAGTTTTGTTTTAAATCCTGTTAAAATGAGCTTTTTAAAATGAGTCCAAACAGACATTGCTAATGTTTAATTGAAGTTAAGTGGGGACCAGTTACCCTAATATGTCATGTAAAGTGTTATAACTGGTTTCCACCAGCTTTTTAAAAGATATTAGCTGCTCTGAGTTTGGCTGTATTGTTCCTTTTTATAAAAAAGGAAAAGAAAAGAACACACGGCTTGTATCCTCAACACCTCAGTGTTTCTAATTCAGAGCCCTGGACACGTCTGCAAAATGGAATTTCTTCTGATGCATTTGTTACAGCGAAACCACTGGAAAACGGTCTGATTGTGAACCTGCGTGTGCATGGCACATCTTCAGACTTCTACAAGATCCCTTTTCACATCTCAGCCACCGGAAAAAAGTCAAGGACCGCTAACAATTTTTTTTTAAACGTTACTGAACAACTTTAAAACAATCCAGTTATTGAGAGTCTCATTGTAATGAAGGAACTTTCTCTACACTGAACTATCAAAACTCAGCCTGTGTTCCACTCCTCAGGGCACTGATGTATGTTTATTTAGATAGAGATTCTGAACTGTCCTGTTCTGTGCAGAAGATGACATATACTATACATATTCTTGTGTGTCTGTACATTGTGTGCTTTTTCTCTTGCGTGTCTCTATCTCGTGCCATTTTTTCAATGGCAAAGGTACCCCTCTCTATTTTTAAATAATAATTTGGCAGCCCAGTTTGTACTGTAACATTTCATACAGACCCATTCTCGTATTGAGTGCATTACTTTGCCTGTGAGCATGAATAGTGTGTGTGTGTATCATTGTGGAGTAACACAGTTTCTGTTACTATGTGCCTGGTCAGACATGTCATTTCCTAATTACCTTAAATGCAGCAAAGCACTTTCGATTTTTGATAACACTGGCAAAGCAGTTTGCATACACAGGTATTGGTGACATTTCTTCAAACAGTTAAATCCAGGTGTTATTTAGTGCTCTCCAGGTACAATGTACCTGTTACAGAAACACATGTCTTGACAGAACTTGTTACCTAAGGCATCCTTCTAGTACTGTATTATCAGCATTTGTGACTGTAATTCGTATTCATTCTTGTATACATGTAAGAAGCTGTGAAAACCACTACTTGAAACGGACACAACAGATATGACTTGTTTCAAAAACCATAAAAGCTGCAGTAGACAATGTATGAGGGTTTAGCGAATGTGAACTATGGGATGCTTGATTCACACAAATAAAAAAGAAACGAAAGGTTAAAGGTCTGTTTGCTTTTATTTACAAGTTGCTTTCTGGAAAAAAAGAACGCACACCCCTGCTGACTCATTTAGCCTCCATTGGCCCCGTGTTCTTTTGCTTTATGTTCGTAAGTATTATAATAGTAAATAGAAAGTGTCATATGTAAATACATCTTGCTGACATCTATAGAACAAATATTTTTTTATATTATGTTAAGCAAAGTATTTTTACTGAAAATATGTTTGTTTACTTGTATAACATTGAATTTGTGTCAATGTCTATCGATGGCTGGTGCAATGTTAGAACTATACCAGTCAGATATACTTACACTGGAGGTAATTAAAAGAAACCAGCTGATGCATGTGTCTGGAAGTCAGAATAAACTCACGTAGAAATTGAGTGGACAAACTGGGAGATGAGATTTGGAGCGAGCTTGTGCGGTGTCACTGTGCCACCTGAAAACTTTATCTGGAAAGACAAATGATACACTTTAATAAATCCCATTGACCTTAAAATGTTCCTGCTACTTGAATATAAAACCTTTATTTTCAACTTTAAAACTAAAGATTTTTAAAATAAAGAGTTTTAAAAAATAACAGGAAATCGTTTTCATGGGAATTCCCTTATTCAGTGGAAATGTAATAATCTGAGTCAAATTCCTTAAAAATATACACTGCCCATAACAAAAACTAGGGGACACGTCAAAATGAAAGATACCATCATTAAATATCCCCTAAGAGTAGCTTGTGAAGGCTTTACTAATCTTGTGATGTTACACAACCTTATCCTGGAGCTCTATAGATAGAACATTTGTGTAATTATGAATTATTCACAGTACCGTACCCTACTAGATGTGGAAACCTTAAGGTATTTTTTACATTTTAAATACATAATCACTTTAATATACAATTACAGCTGGAAAATGTTAGATGCATAATACTTTACTGTGAAAAAAGAAAAGAATGTTTTTCTTTCAGTTTTTTCACCTCTTCCCTATATGCAGATTCATCCCACCACTAGTGTCATCTGCTAATTTTAGGATCTTGGGTGAGTGGGTGTGCAGTCGTGAGTGTACAGCAGGGGACACATGGTTGAGCTGGTCTTTCAGCAAACTGCCAGTGATGCAATCAGTCCCTGCTGCTTTGCTGGGTTTCACTGACCTTAGTACGTGCCTCACATCATTTTCCCCCACTGTGAACATGTAGCTGGTGTTGGCTGCTGAATGTGATGTAGCTGTTTATGGAGATCTGTTTTCAAAGCGGGCAAAGAGTTTAGCTCCTCCACTATTGTCGAATCATCATCCAAAGTGGGCTTATAGTTTGTTATGTTTCGAATCCCCTTCCACAGCTGCCTTGAGCTGTTGCTTTGGAAATGGTCCTCAATGTTGTTCTTCTAATCCAGCTTTTCCTGTCTGATCCCCCTTTTCTGGTTCACCCTGGATGCACTGTACAATTCTCCATCATGAGACCTGAAGGCCGTGTTCCTGTTCCTAAGCTATGTCCTGATCTCCAGTCATTCATGGTTTTTGGTTGCCATGTATCTGGACCTGTTTGTTAATTGTAATGGTGTCAGTATAGTGTCTGATGTAAGAGAGTAGAAATTACGTGTTCTGTACTTTTCCAGGTCCTGAGTTTCAAAAATACTCCAATCTGTTAGAAAAGCAGAAGCTTTAATGAAGCATCAGTAGGTCATAAAAGCTTTGAGCTAAACTACAGATTTTTATTTCCTGTTTTAATTTTTTTATGATAATTATAAGACATGGACTGGTACAGCAAATGTTGATTTATGAATTGATGTTAAACAGCTCATACCTGAACTTGGTCAATAAGTATTCATTACAAGTCAGATCAGAAACTAATGCTACTCAGAGACAAACAAATCATAGTTTACAAAATAGTTAATACCTGGCAAAATACAGGTTCAACAAAGGAGTTGTGTAGTCCGTCCTGAAGACTTGCTCAGTACCAGGAAGGTGGGTCAATATGGACCACAGTCTCTCAGGAGTGATTCCAGCACCTCTCTGAATCTGTAGCACAAAGAATTAAGGCATTTCTGAAGGCAGAAGGGGGTCTAACCTTAATTAAGTTCTAGGTGTACCTAATGAAGTGGCCGGTGTGTGTACGTATGATTGCTCAATTGAGGAACGTCATTTAACATTTACAGGCTTTACTATAAGCACTGATTTTCTTAATAACGTGAATCTGTCCTGAGCTTAATTAATAGAAACTGGGGATTTTAACATTGTACCATATGAGATCGTCTACGTTTCTGTTTTTTAAAGCTTAGAGCAGGAACACGTGACTACATCTCGTCACGTGACACGATTTGTTGTCGGTTGTATGTTCGTGTGGTCTCTGCAGGCAGGCGCAATGTCATCACTCAGGAGGCGAGTTTTTCTGACATAATGTTATCAAGGCGTCTTCTTAAAATATTAGATAGGTGACTGATTCATCTGAGTATCAGGACCTGAACGCGAAAACCTTGCATGAAACGATTCTATTACGCCGATCGAGGAACAGTTGATGAAGCAGGCCGTCTTGGTGTGAGGTAACTAATGCTTCGCGTTGCGTTGATATTCTGCACTTTTATATCCGACTATAAAGAATAATAACGTGACATTGTCATGCACAAAGCCATATCTTACCTGAGTATAGTTTATAAAATAGAGATCGGAAATTGTAGAGCTGTGTTCGTATTTCTCTGGCTGGTTTAGTCATCAAATGCAATCGCCACTGTTCTTCGTCTGAACACAATAAGGTCGATAATTTGCTAGCATTGTTTGTTAGTGAACCGCTTTGCTCTCCAATAATAACATACACAATACCCTTTGTTACATTATTCCAGCTCGACTTAATCACTTTATGATTTGTTTTCGATATCGAGCTCAAATAAATTAGTTCTATCATAGCCGATGTCATTTCTCTGTTACACACAGACAGCTCTGAAGGCTATGGCTGGTTTTTTAAATAAGGCCTTACTTTAGCAAAAGTGCACAGCACGATTACCTTCTAAATGGTCTCTTTATCTTAATGGTAAGATTAGTTTTTTTTAGAAGCTGTAGTAAGTACTAAAACGTCCAGGACAACCTTACATATTCCACACGATGGCTTTTTATATCAATCACATTTTTGTTTCTATTATAAAGTAGTGGTTGTAATTTGTGTTTCTAAACGTGTGCCAGTGGTTTTTCTGCTACTGTACAGACAGGCATACACACTTACCTGCCACCTTATTAGATACTCGTTCCTAGTACCATTAGAGTACAGTGAACTGGCTGTCCCGGCTGGCACAGTGAAAAGGTGGAGTGGGTTGAGTCCTTTCTGTGTGGAGTTTGCATGTTCTCCATGTGTTGAATATTGAGTTGTACCTCAATATATGTTTGTCACCTCTTTCTTTCTCTCTCTCTCTCTCTCTCTCTCTCTCTCTCTCTCTCTCTCTCTCTCTCTCTCTCACACACACACACAGATCAGTCAAATATTGTATAGCCTATTATAATACTTTCTAGCCTATTATTAAAACACAACGTATAACCTATTATAAGCATTTGAAATTACAGACTATTTCTGCATATTTTACTTTAATAATACACATTTGATTAATGCTGGTCTATCTGGACTACAGGATTTTTCTCAAATTACTGTACTTTTCATACTGCATGAATTGCTTTGTTTGTAAAAATCCCGAGTGTTTTTTTAAGCCATTGTGGTTTGCACAGTGGACTGATCGGTGACCTTTACACAATCTTTCACCAGGAAGAAACGTCAGACTAGATTTTGAATAAATGAATGTAAACCTTTAGGATTAGCAGTTTAATAGCAGGTATTTGTCTATCACATCTGAGTGTATGCACTGTTGTATTTAAAGATCAGGCATCTGTCAAAAAAAACAACACGTTTGGGGTAATGCGTCATGGCACAAATAAAAGAGAGTTCACTAAAATATTTGATCACAAAACCATCTTTAACGTGTTTTAACTCCACCGGTCTGTAGTTAGATGGTCTGTGTGCAAAATGAGAAAATTCAAGACCATTTAGTTGCAACAGTTGCAGTCTGCAGGCTGCTATGGCTTAGTGGTTAAGGTTCTGGGCTCTGGACCCAATGGTCCAGGGTTCAAATCCCACCGCTGCCATAGTTGAATCTTTAACCCATCATGGCTTGAATTTGAGGGCGTTGAAACGAGGGCATCTTCTTAATAATGTAGATGTAAATGTAAATTAATCCAGGGTAACTCTGAAACCTTTATTACGTTTGTTAATTGTAATGTTAATGAATCCAAAACGAAGACTGTACTGGAAAACAATGGTTGCAAGGAGAAAGTTGATCTCTATATAGAACAAGGGTCGATGTGTACAGCCTAGTAGGATATTGCCTGTTAACTGAATGTAACTGAATGTGCAAATGTGGGTCATGTTGTAAGGCACTGATACTTAGCACACCACAATCTTAGTGTGAACTGATTTGCGACCCTTTGGTGTTGAATTTAAAGTGTTAAGCGTGTCATTGCTAGGCCAGGTGTTGGGGAAACAATAAGTACTTACTTAATTAAATGCTTAAGGCATATTCCTAGATAGTTAGGGGGGCACATGGCAGGTGTCCGGTCTGTTTAACAAATGGGATGTGTTCCACCTGTGACAGTGTGTGTCACCTGAGGCGGTGTGTTTAGCTGCCTAGGATGGTCTATAGCATGTGTAGTTGGTATGTGATAAGGCATTGAAAGTGACTTTTTAAAGTAGAAAAATACCCATGAATGAATAAATATTTTGAATAGGTGAAAATAATAGTAAATAAAATGTGAAAAAATGAAGTATAGATACATGGAACAGACTTAAAATGACAAAAACGCAGAGTAGCAAAACCCGGCATACGCTGCTGCAGTATACATTATTGCTTGTTTATGTATTTGTTTATTTAAGTAATTCCTTATTTATGTACTGTCAATATATTCTTATTATTTTGTTGCTTTCTAGTGCAGTACATGTTGCTTCTTCTGCCTGTCAATCAACACTGCAGACCCATGAGCAGAAGTGAGAGTTTGAGCTTCCTGGTTAAAATGTGGTAGGAAAATGACTGACTGGATGCTTGGTGAAGTTGAACCATAAAACTTGCATCTGTCTGAATGTTCTGAATAACCAGGTTACTCCTCAATGGATTTCTTTCCTAATGGTACAGGCATGTGTCAAGATGACAGTGCTAAGGTTTATCGGGCTCAAACTGTGAAAAAGTGGTTTTGAAAGCTTGAGAAATTCACATGAATTGGGCATCACACAATTTCTGGCTTCTGAGTTCAAAGTGAAATGCAGAGTAAAGAACATGCAGTTCTAGCAGTTATAGATTTGTTAGGGCTTGTTTACAAAAATTGGTGTTTTCAAAATATTACTCTAGTGATATTAATCAAATAAATTCCACTCTGCCATGAAGTAATTATTTAGGAATGATGTCGTCTTTCATGTAGGTTCTGGTGTCTCATTTTGACTTAAGTCTATTTTTTTCTGCTTAATTTTCTAGGTCGTAAACTGTTGATATGGCTGTATTGCAACAGTTTGGATTGCTTCTTTGGAAGAACTACCTTCAGCAAGTGAGTATCTTTTTTTCTTTGGACCTTTTCTTTGAAGTCATTTTAAACCCCATATAGTTGCATTGCTCTGAGCCAGCCTATTCCTACTTGTAAAGCATTTGTGTGGGCTCTTTTTTGCATCCATTGTCTTGGATTGACAAGGTGACTTTGTGCATATGCGTGCAAGAAACAGTATATTTAATTACATACAAAATTTAAATACGTTGTTTTTTTGTTTTTTTTTAAGCAAGGCTGTAGTATGGAGAATCAACTGTCTGTTAGGGGTGTCACGATACACATAGCAATGTTAATTTTTCGATACGGGGGATTCGATACGATACGAGTTGTGAATCGAATACATTAAGATGGTTTTTTTTATTATTTACTGTGCCGTTTCTCAACCTGCGCTACAGAGTTGCAGC
>JAYJMA010151458.1:0-14341 GCA_036873895.1 Parotocinclus cabessadecuia | reverse complement strand
TCTGAGAGAGAGAGAGAGAGAGAGAGTGAGAGAGAGAGAGAGAGAGAGAGAGAGAGAGAGAGTCAGTCCCAAGATATCATCAATGACTTACTGAAACAAGCACAATGTCTTCACCTTTTCCCCTTTCTTCTTTTTCTTCTTTTTCTTCTTCGCCTTAACATTTTTCATGAAGACCTCTCTTCATTCCTCTGTTATATTTTTGGGTTCAAGGTTGTTTAAATCTGTAAGGGGTCCCAAAGTGCATTGGGTAGGTTTTGTTTACTGCGCATAGATCAGGTGATCTGTGATGTGATTATTAAATTATTAAATACAAAAGCACATTAAGAGTGACCCCTTTCCCAAGGTAGCTGAACCATTATATGGTACAGTAATAACAACAATAATAATAAGAAGAAGAATATCAGTGTAAGCAGATAATTAAAGACAATTAAAGAGTAAAAAATAAAGTAAATCTTAATAAATGGCAACTCAACTACATTAGAACTACGACCAATAAATAGATTTATTTTTCAACCTTCTTTTGTCCAATTTTTGTAATGCTGTGTGAATTGTAGACTCTGAATGGGCCTTCTGCTTAATGGTTCAACTTGGTGAGGACTTTCTACCTTTCTATCAGCTTAAACCAGTCTGGTCATTCTCCTCTGTCCTCTGGTACTAACAAGGCGTTTTCACACAGAGAACTGCTGCATATTGAACGTTTTCTTTTTTTCAGACCATTCCTTGATACTCCTACTAGATAAGCAGCTTCTGAAATACTCAGACTATCCTGTCTAGCATCAACAAGCATGTCATGTGCAAGATCACTTAAATCACCCCATTCTGATTATCAGCAGATCATCTTGACCATGACTATGTACCTAAATGCTTTCAATGCTGCCATGTGATTGGCTGATTAGATATGTGTGCTTGGAGCAGCTGAATAGGCATACCTAATTAAAAGAGTGTATACATGTACAGTGGTACAGGATACTTACAAACCCTGTTCCAAAACAGTTGGGACAAAGTACAAACTGTAAATAAAAATGGAATGCAATGATGTGGAAGTTTCAAAATTCCATATTTTATTTAGAATAGAATATAGATTACATATAAAATGTTTAAACTAAGAAGATATATCATTTAATGAAAAAAAAAATGGTTAATTTAGATTCCGTCACAACAAGACATCCCAACAAAAAGTTGGAACAAGGCCATATTTACCACTGTATGACTGTGTCCTCTTTTCTCTTTACAACAGTCTGTAAATGTCTGGGGACTGAGGAGCTGTTAGAGATAGGAATGTTAACCCATTCTTGTCTAATGTAGAGTCTAGTGGCTCAACTATCTTTTTTGTCGTATCTTCCGTTTTATGATACGCCAAATGTTTTCTATGGGTAAAAGATCCGGACTGCAGGCCGGCCAGTTTAGTACCCCCAGATATGATGCTGTAATTGATTCAGTATGTGGTTTGGCATTGTCATGTTGGAAAATGCAGTATTTCTTAAAAGAGACATCGTCTGGATGGGAGCATCTGTTGCTCTAGAACCTGGATATACCTTTCAGCACTGATGGTGACCTTAAAGATGTGTAAGCTGCCCATGCCACGCCCACTAAGGCAACCCCATACCATCAGAGATGCAGGCTTCTGAACTGGGACGCTGATAACAACTTGGGTTGTCCCTCCTCTTTAGTCGGAATGACACGGCATCCCTGATTTCCATAAAAAACTTTTAAGTTTGATTTGTCTGACCACAGAACAGTTTTCTACTTTGCCACATTTTAAATGAGCCTTGGCCCAGAAAATACGTCTGTGCTTCTGGATCTTGGTTAGATATGGCTTCTTCTTTGAACTATAGAGTTTTAGCTGGCAACGGTGGATGGCACGGGGATTTGTGTTCACAGATAATGTTCTCTGAAAATATTCCTTAGCCCATTTTGTGATTTCCAATACAGAAGCATGCCTGTATGTGATGCAGTGCCGTGTAAGATCACAGGCACCCAGTATAAAACCATACTGGGTGCCTGTGATCATACACGGCCTTGACCCTAACGCACAGAGATTCTACCAGATTCTCTGAATCGTTTTATGATATTATGCACTGTAGATGATGATATGTTCAAACTCTTTGCAATTTACACTGTCAAACTCCTTTCTGTTCTCGCT
The DNA here is from genome assembly GCA_036873895.1 of Parotocinclus cabessadecuia. Classification (NCBI taxonomy): domain Eukaryota; kingdom Metazoa; phylum Chordata; class Actinopteri; order Siluriformes; family Loricariidae; genus Parotocinclus; species Parotocinclus cabessadecuia. The sequence continues at coordinate 12,198 of JAYJMA010151458.1, read as the reverse complement.
GCACTGCTTGTCAGCGCAGAATTAGAGGGATTGGTGATCATCTTCCCATCTTTACATCTGAGTGCTGCTGACACTCCAAGATGCTCTTTTTATACCCAGTCATGTTAATGACATATTGCCAATTGACCTAATGAGTTGCAGTTTGGTCCTCCAGCTCTTTTTTGTACCTTTAACGTTTCCAGCCTCTTATTGCCCCATCCCACCTTTTTTGAGATGTGCTGCTGTCACGAAATTTCAAATGATCCAATATTTAGCATGAAATTTCAAGATGTCTCACTTTCGACATTTGTTATGTTGTCTATGTTCTATTGTGAATACAATATCAGTTGTTGAGATTTGGAAATCATTGCATTCTGTTTTTATTTACAGTTTGTACTTTGTCCCAACTTTTTGGAATTGGGTTTGTATATTACCTTGTCAGAGGGAAAACTGAACCGTTTCCAGAAAGCCTAAGTGCTGCTTTAGTTTGATCTTGCTTTTCCTTCCGTCTTTCTCACTTTCTGTCTTCACTGTCTCTTCTGCCTTAGCTTGCAGAATTGCATTGTAGATGAATCATAAGGCAGTCGATAGCTGGCCGTGTGGCTGTGTGCAAAGAGGAATCAATAGCTGGGTCGGGGCTAGAGGGGAGGCTGATGGAGGGACGGAGGGCGCATGACAGCTCACGATGAGCGAGCGAAGGCCATGCCCAGGTGATCCATAATACCAGGGCCAGCAACTGCTTTGATGGGAGGCACGAACCGCTTCCTCTAGCTCAGGGATATGCTGCCTCATCACTTGGTCTTATCATCGTCTATTCTTGTTTGGCTGGTTATTATTTTCACACATTATGGCCTGTAAATGAGAAGCTTTGCCTATATCTTGCCTGCTTGCTGTTTTACAACTGAATAGAAGCTGCTGGAAAGGGATGAGCTGAATGGGGCTTGCGTAAGATAGGCTGTAATCTGGTTTATGGGAATGGGAATTTTTTTTACGGGTCTCTGTTGAGCTGCTGTCTGTGTTAGACAACAGTAAATGTCCTTTCTTTGTCTCTGTCTTTGTTTTGCTCTCCTCTTCTCAGTTTCTCATTCTCTTATTAAGCTGAGCTCGAAGAACTACATTATCTGTGGGTTAATAAGCTACTGTCTTCATATCCCTCATTCCTTCACACATACACATACTGCAGATTGTGTGAACAAAATGACGTAAAATTAGAAAAGGGGACAAACGTGAACAAGATATGAGAATTCTTTGTCAGGAGTAAAAATAATTCAAGGTAGCATGTCTGTTTGTTGCCTCTTAAGGGAGCGAGAATGCACACATGCTTTGTGTGTATAACAAATTAATCGAGGAACCACCTCCATTAAGTAACTCGATTTAAAACCTAATTTGTAGGCTGTTATACACTTATTAAGAAAGTGGGCTGATAATTGCATTGTAATATTATTTCGAATAGCTTAACATGTGAGCGCAAATGAACTTAAAATCTAACCTATTTTACTTCAGTGATGCTTTCGAGGGCCAGAGCACTTTCAGATTTAATTGCGTGAGCGAGTGTTGCTTAGCGAGGAACAGCTCTCGTGGGTTCAGATATTTCTGAGCTGATACATGAAATTAGGCACGGAGCTATTCCCACATCCCTAGGTTTTATTGTGGGTACAAAGTATCCTCTTCTCCAAATGTCATAATAAGCAACCGCTGCAGGAAATCAGACGGCAAACACAGAAAAGGCACAGCACGCGAACGCCGAGGAAAAGTAGAGGAGATCAAGCTCATTTACAATAATCCCAGGAGCAATTTGGAGCTCGGCGGCTAGAGAAACACGCTCTGTCACTGCTCGTTAAAATTAGAAAATATTACAGAAACTGGTGGGCACGTGCTCTGCATTTTAAAGAGGTGAGAGGGGGAAATGCAAACGTGATTAGTGTGGAGGTTCACACGTTCTGTCTTGTATTGACTTGAAAACCGTGGTATGTTTCTGTGTCACACACTCAAACACACGTGCACACACACTGCTTTCATGCTCTCAGCTGTCTGGGACACATTTCTTGAAGAACTGAATTTGGATCCTGCTAGAGGGTTACAGTTTTCGTCACTAAGGCAAAATTGGGCAATGAGGCCAGTCTGGCACCCAGAACAATCACAAAACACACACCTTTAACAAACACTCCCAGGGCAGCCCCTCACTGATTTATTCATATATGCTTGCCTGATCCTGAAAACCTTTAATTAAAATCAGTCAAAACAGCATTACTCCTTGCCTGTGCAGGCAGAGTGGAGCTGCTTGGTAGCTGTAGCTGTTCAGGAACATGTGCTTCCACTCTCAGCTAATCTAGATTATGTTTGTTTCAGTGATGCCATGGCATAATTCTTAGTCAAGTCTGTCTATTATTCTCTCACAATCTTTGTCATTTCCTCTCTCTTTCTGTCTTTGGTTGTTTAAAGGGGAACACTGAGTGCCGGTGCGGCTATCAGCTGTCCAATCGCTGGCACTTGTCAAACAGGACTGGCTGGCACAGCTAAGATAAGGCAGCAAAGGCCCATCCTGTACATCCATCTTAAGTCTGGTGGTGGTGGTGGTGGTGGGAGAGTGGGGGAGGGCAGAATCCATGTGTATCTGTATTATTTATATTCTTTTCAAATAGCCTCTGCTTTTTTCCCCATCGAGATAACCACACAGGGGGCATCTGTTGTGCTCTGGAATGACGTCAGTTTACATCACATCAAATAAAGTTAGAGACAGAGACAAGGGAAAGAGGAGTGAGTGAGACAGCGAGATCTTAACCCAGTAACTTGAAAAACAAGCAGCTATTGTACTAAAATGTCTAAAACGTCCTGTAGCATGTGATCAGGGCACCCATTTCTGGTTGTTGAACATATCATTCTGTATTAATGTGTAATTGGCTTCCCATCGAGGTGGAATCATGTCATGACTGATAACGCTGTCACCTCACAGAAAAAAGGTCTTGGTTTTGATCCCAAGTGAAGCAGTCTGGGTCCTTTCTTTGTGGAGTCTGCATGTTCTGCCCATGTCCGGACTGACACCCTGTCTGGTGTTGAGACTTCCTTTTGCCCTGTGCTGCTGGCTGTCCAGCAGCTTCCCCATGACACTGCCTGAAAAGAAACGGAATTAATGGTCTCTTCTTTACTTTTACTCTCCATTCTCCACTGTTCTGAGAATACTTCCCAGATTTTCCCACTTCCATTCAGTCTTCCAAATAGGTTTGTTAATTCCTTCAAATAACCACTCTGCAAAAAAAGAACATTGCAAAAGAAAAAACAAGTTCACAAAGAGCCAGCTGAATGTTTTATAATGCTCCTGGGATACTATAGTTACTACAGCATCAGGAATAGTACATGGAGCTTGTAGCTGTGGGAAACATTTTTAGAAACAAACTATGATCAGTGTGTGCACATAAATCCTTATTACAGAGCTGTGGAAGAATTACATTTAAATTATTTTTTGTTTTTTTTTTGTTTTTTTCTTAGTTTTTATTACATAACTATTGATTGATTTATTTCATGTCATTGAAACCTGATGCTGCAGACAGTATAGCGATTGACACCAGCATTACATTGCATAACATTACAATATTTACAGTAAATACCAAATCTCAGGGGCCACCACTCTGTTTGGATTTTGGTGAATAAGGAATCATACTACAGCTGGAAAATAACCCAAAAAGACCTCAGCTGCTCGAAGGTCAAAAAGATCAAAGTGTGCTGATTGTGTTACTCCACTGTCACCTGACCTAAGCACCATCAATTATTTATGAGGGCGCTTGAAGCGAGAGAAAGCCAAGGTTTCAGTAAAATCACAAGTAGCTCCTTGAAATATTGAGAAATAATGCTGGAAAAAAACTTCATCACCGGACATTATGCGATCTGATCTGGATGATTAATTTGTGTTCACGCCAGCTCGAGTGCACCCCGTCATTACAGCAAGATCATACCAAATAATAACAACGTGCGAAATATTAGAAAGAATTGATTGATTTTTCTCTTAACATTTCACTGATTGTTATGTTGATTTGGAATGAAAAAATATTATATTAGAGGAAACTAGGGCCCTATTCATCTAAACAGGGCCAGATGAAACTCCACTTTTAATGTCAGGACATTTTATGACGTTCAGGCAAATTTAGGACCTCAGTCCAGGTCTTGATTTTTCTAAACATTTCCAAAAGCAAAAAATTTTTCCTTTTGGTTATTGAGGCTAAGATTAGGGTTGGTGTTGGGGTTAGGTGTAGGACTAACTAGATACATGTATTATTATGTCTGTGGAAAGTCCTGACATTGATAGTGAAGCAAATCGGTAAGTGTGTTTGCAAATACACATTAACTCTGCATAAGCAGTAAGTGACTCAGATTGTTACTAAAGCTCAGGGGTAATGTTGCAGCATGATATGAAGGTTTGCCTTCGAAGTACTGTTGCTTATGTCAAATCAGCTGATATAGCTGATAAACATTAGTGTTTGACTATTTGTGTGTGACTTGGAAATACCATTGGAAATATTTGTGTGTATATTTGGAAATACCAAAGCACTTAAGCACAAGGCACAGAATCCATTTCCTGAATGTCTCTAGGTTATTTAAGTAATATAACGTAAACTTTTCTGATGACATGCAGGTAAAGTTTTCTTTTGATAACTTTTGTGTTCCAGATCTTGGCTTGTCTTGAACAGTTGCCACAACTTGTGTTTAGTATCTAAATATCTTCTTTATAGCCTCCCCCTGCTTGTGAGTCTCAAGTTATCTTTATTTTAAGATACTCAGTCAGCTATTATAAAGGAGCCTAAGGCTGCTGAGTATAAGTACAATAGGGTAACAGTAGGGTCACAGAATTTATTACACTCCGAAATTGTCAATACTTTAGTTCCAGGTAGTAGGATTCTCAGAGCAAAAATCTCTAACTATTGCAAATGCAAAATGTTATGTTAAATGCATTCCAGTAGGTAAAGTTGAGCAAATAAACACTAACAATGCATTGGTAATTGCAGAAAAACAATTTAAGTTTGTTCTCTGTTTGTGTAATTTTTGTTTGGAAATTAAACGCAAATGTTTGTTGAGCCTTTTTGTAAAATATAAGCTTATACTGGATGAAGAAGTGGGCGGAGTGAATTATTACACTAGCAGGTTTATGGACAGTATTATGTTTTTTTTACAAAAGTGTTTTAGTGACAGTCTGACATTTTATAACAAACATGGTAATGATGACTATTATTAAAGTAATGTATGTTGTTTAAAGTTTACATTATATAGAAGGTACACAATGCTTTCTTTGCTTGGTGGTCAACCTAGATGCTACCATAGATACAAGTAATTTAATTTAATTTTATCAGCCTAGAACCATGGAGCAAACAAACAATAAGCTTGTAGGATGTATAAACCAAGATAAAAATTGTATACATTTATTAAACAAAGAAAATTATCAGTAATATTGTAATCACTGTCTTTCAGGTGTGTGTTTGCTTTGCACCTACAAAACTGTGTTCATGACATAACCGGCAGCATAGGGATTTAGGCATGAACCAACTCTTTTATTAGGCAATCAAAATAACGTACGTGTGTAACTAGGCAGCTGGTTTTACCGAATGTGCTTAGAAACAGATATGACTTACATATTGCTCACAAATCAAATTAAATACCCCCTAATTTTGCTTAAATGCATTGCTTTCCAACATTATTGTAAGAGGGTAAGACTACCCTGCTGTCTTTCTCTGCCTTCCATCCTCCTGTCTGACCAACCCTTAACCACCCCTACCACTCTTTTCTTTCTTTCTTCCTTCCATCTTTCTGTGTTCTCTCAGCCAGGATAAGAGGTAGAGAAATTTAGCAAGTCTGGCATTACTCACTGGGAATGGGCACATTTCTCAGTCTAAAAGTACAGCAGATATATTATGCCCTTCTTTATACCATGCCCTGCTTCCATGGCAATCCTATATGTGAATACACACAAGATATAAACACTTTGAAAGAGGATTTCAGAATTCCAAGGAATGGCATATGAATATGATATGAGAGTACTCTCAGAAGATAATCAAAAGATATTCAAAAGCCATAAAATGTCTATAGTCTGTCTATAACTGCATATCTATAATGAATGTTTTAATGTATCCTTTTAAGACGTAAAATAACTATGGTGGATTTATACAGGTCAGATGCCAAACAGAAAAATGGATGTATTTTATGAACTTTATCAAGACATACTAGGATTGACATCAGAAGAATATATATTTTAAGAGCCAGTTTAAGAACATCTCCGGTCTGGACCAATTATAGCTTCAGTTTTGTACCTTATGACTCCTTAGTTTTGGTTGTTCAGTTAATTTATTAACGAGACAAGAAGTGTAGTCATATTTTTGGTGGCGGTTGTAATTTATTTGACATTGCTTCAGTGTGCATGCATTCCTGTGAAGCAGCTTATTATATTCAGCTTTATAAACTTGCCACATAATGCAAGCATTTAAAGCAGAGCCGTAGGTTGTCATGGTTGCTTTACTGTGGCTTCTTTCTCAATAATGCTCTGGCATGGCCTAGTTTCTCTTCTTCCTAACTCACCCGAAATGAATGAGCTGAGCTGAAGGAGTGAATAACATTACCTTCAATGAATAAAGGATTTTTCAACTCCTGGATGAGCTCCAGTGGAGAATGATGGCCAAAGCTGATAGTCATCACCACTGATGTGAAATGTATTGAAGATTTTATTCACTTATTATTATTAGTAGTAGTAGTAGTAATTATTAGTATTATTTATATATATATATATATATATATTTATTTATTATGCATCCTCCTGGTATATTCATTGGATTTATCCATATTCATAGAGGCTGAGCTTGTCTAGAATGAAAATTCCTGGATATGGCGTGGTAAACTGAATAAATGAACAAAATCGTTGCATAAATGGCTGACTGAGGAAGAAAAATCAAAGCTAAACAGCTAAAAATCAAAGCATATACAGCATCACTGTTAGAAATGGCTTTTTGTGCATGGATAATTAGTTTTGTGATCATAACAGTGCTAGCCGATTTGGGATAACAGATCATCAAACTACTGACATAAATAAGCCATTATAATATGTTCGTTGTGGTTTGTGTGTTTTTTTATGTATTCCACATACAATGCCCATCAAGTCCCTATCAAAAAACTGCAGCTGTTTTTTTTTTTTGCCTTGTACGCTGCTGTGTGGGTGTCACAAAGTGCTACTCACTGCCACACAAGGAAAATTCCATCTGACGTGTAGCAGTTTTAGAGAACTGTGATATGTTGTTTGCAAACTGTCAAATGTAACTTCCATTTTCAGGAAAGATGTTTTGAGAAGATAATAATGTTTTGGATCGCTCCATTCTTCATTTGGCTGACACCGTCTCCTTTCGATAATGGTCACGTTATACTGAGCGAAATCTATGTATATGAACATACAGACATCACAAACAATACTGTGAACTTTTTAATGGATTGATTACCAGTTAACATCAACGAATCAACTAATAAATTAATCAAATAACTTTTTGCATCTGGCCTGTTGAAAGAAGATTACAAAAATGCTTTGCTAAGTCAAGACCACATAGTTCATGGGCGACTAAGCTTTTTGGTTTCTGCTTAAGTAACTTTTTATTAATGAATAAAGAATTATGCTGACTCTTGTAATAGTTTTAAATGGGACTTTGTTAACATTTGAAACCGTAAGCCTGATCTGAAATAACTTCCACTTAGAGGAAACACGACTGGGCAGGATGAACTGCTGTAGGCTGAATGGTCATCAATAAACCTGAGCTATTAGCTATGAGTCATAAATCAAGACATTTCTAAGTGAGTCTTCCCCCCAGTTTCCATAAGTGGTATACATGACATATCTGGACATGAACTGGATGTACTGAGGATTTAAACCTTAACATGGTTCACCATAACAAAATAAGCGTTTTTGTGATCTGTAAAATGTAATGTTAAGCTGTTATAAACATGTTTGTATTTAACTGTTTTTCTCTGACACCTGTTCTTCTAGGCAGATAAAATGTTTCATTTAAGTGAAAGTGTTAAATTATTAGTATAGTATTAATTGATGTAGCTAAAATGACGATGCTTGATTTAATATATAAAATTTCAGTTTGCTTTCAGAATCCTAAACATGACTTTTATGTTACTGTTATGAACATCTGTGTAAAGTGGAATGCAGAGTAAGGCTTAAGCAGAACAGGATGATGGGAGTTGAGGGGACAATGTAACAAAACGAGTGTGGAAGATAAGAGGAGGGAGGTCGTGGTTGGATGGAGCTCCTGCTTGTAGGGATATTGCTAGGTTGCTGTAGATAAAAGAGAAAGGAATCAGTGGCAGAGAGGGAAGTTGCTGGTATGGAAGACAGATCAGGGATAGGTTGGAAAGAGAGATACTCTAATGTCTGGCACAAAGACAGAACAAGTAAAAGAGATAGAGAATTTAGTTTGAGTGGCATCTCTAATTAAAAGCAGCCGCAGAGTTGGCCTTGTGGGAGTGCTTCTCACTCGTCCTATGAAATGATTGATGAGCAATCGCAAAAACAAACTACTGGCCCACTTGAGGTGAGCTAGAAATTGATGCTGGCATGATTATAGGTATAACTCAGCAGAGAATATTATGAAATAAATGGTAAGACAATGCCAAGCACACAATGTTTAGGCATGGGATGATTGCTGCCAATGTTCCATGAGGCCATGCTGGGCCTGGCATCTAACAGGCAGCTAACAACAGCTGGCGCTATTGTTGTGCCAACAGCACTTCCACACTGCAGGGAGTCAATGACTGTGCAGCCATACCATCTCCAACTGGAACTCTTTCAGGCCCTGCCGACGATATTAATATCCCTTGCAAAAATAAAGGAATCACCATTAAGAATGCTTATTCAGTTTGTTTACTTCGTAGCATTCACTAAATAACAGACATGACACCAAATACTTTTCATTTAATGGCTGAACAATATGGTTTTGTGACTCATACTTCATACAAGTAAAACATAATTATTTTAAGGAAGTTTCATATTTAGTTCTGAACCATCCACAGGAAACGGTTATGGAATTACTGATTGTTGAGGAAAAATAACAGAAAAAACACACAGTCCTTTGTGGCTCCTCCTCAGGCTTTATGGGGGTCTAACGTCTTTGAGGGACAGACTTTTTTCATTCATTCATTTAAATTTTAACGTTTCCACTTTATCCTGTGCCTAGTTAGCGACACTGGGCGTAATGCAAGAACTCAGGATTGGGAGTCAATCCATCGTACTCGCACACTGGGGCACTTTTTACACCAATTAACCTAACAGGCATGTCTTTGAACCAGAGTACTTAGAGTAATCCCATGTGGACACGAAGATGAACGCTTCATACAGAAAGAATCCAGATCACTTCACCTGTGATCAAGCCATGGACCTTCTCATTGTAATGCGACAGTGCTACCCACACTGAAAAATATTCTACATCAAGCTGGTTACAACTTTCTTTAGTAGTTTTTGACAGATCAGTTATGCAGGACGGAGCCTTATTTTTTAATGCACATTATAACTTTTTTTATTGAATTTAAATCCAGATCCAGTTTTCTGGCCATTATACTGAGTTGATATGCTCTTCCTGGAGAAAAGCAAGACATTAGCAACTTGAGAAATTACTTAATCACCAATTAATGACTTCTCAGCTATTGTCTATTTAAACAAACATGTGCACTGACTGAGGTAATGATTGTCATCTCCCATGGTACTTTGTCTTGACATCTAACCCTATATCATAAATGTTTGGGTGAATTTGATTGTTTTCTTCGGTAAGGCACCTTTATACAGTATCTCACAAAATGCCCCTGACATTTTTATTACTATTTTATTATATATTTTCATGGGACAGCACTAGTCAGAGTTTTCAAAATAACTCAACACACAGCCTAAAACACTGTCTAACACTCTCACAACATGTGTAAACCACTGGCAATAAGTACACCTCTAAGTGAAAATGACCAAGTTCAGCCCAAGGTGTCAATATTTTGTGTATGCTTCTGTCTGTGTCATCATGTGTGCTTACATGTGTGCATGGTTGTGTATTTGCATGTGTGTGACCTGTGATGGATTATTACCTCATCTACAAGTGGTTCCTGCCTTTCACACCTTCTTAATCTGGCCTGGAGCCTATTCCAGAAATCATAGGTTCCCCTGAACAGGGCACCAATCTGTCATGTAGCTGGGAGGGGTTGCTGCTGCTGCACAAAGAATGGTCATCTTATCTTGTCTCCCTTGCTGGGACTCCCTTACAGGGTCACTGCAGTGGTGAGCTAGTGGGTGGACTTTATGAATGAACTACAGTACCAGAGAAAATGTGGACTATCTTTACATTTACATTTTGTTCTTTTAACTACAGTGGAACCACAGAACTCAAACATGTCTTTGAACTTGAATAACTGGAATATCGAATATTGTTAGTTTGAATTTATTTGCCCACGCAATTGAAGAAAAATCCAAACTATAAAACACTCTGCAATACACATAACCATTCCAGTCAGGTCCAATAAGGCACCAATAAGGCCAATTCCCAAAAATTCCCAATTCCCCCATGCTGTGTGTGTGTGTGTGTGTGTGTGTGCGCGTGTGTGCGCGTGTGTGTGTGCGTGCGTGTGTGTGTGTGTGTGTGTGTGTGTGCGTGCGCACGCGTGCTTTGGGGGGAGGTGTTATAAAATGGCTATAAAATGACTCTCAGCAGCTAATTTTGGGTAGTGTACCTCTTGGTAATAGATAATAGAATACACTGCACTTGTTAAAACTTTTACTATTGTTTTTAATTGTAGACCAGTATTTATAAAGTATTTATAGACTGATATCTGTATTTGGTTAGTTCTTTTTTTGTTTGACTGTTAATCCACACATGTAAAACATGTATTATATGTATTACTTATGATAGCGGCACAGTGGCTTGGTTCGATCCCAGGGTGGAGCTGCCTGTGTCTGCTACTTTAAATGGAAACCCTCCACAGCTCTGTGAGCAATATTCATCACTCCCATATCTAGCCACTGATCATACTCTGTTTCCCACTGCTGCAAGCTCCATGTGCTATTCTGCAAGCTGTGTGGGCCAGGTTACACCACACATATATAGTGTTCTAGTAGCATTACAAAACATCCAGCTTGATGGGGTTTAGCCTAGATGATTTTGGAGGAAAGTCACATTCACTCACATTCACTTTTTGCTGATTATGAATTAAAAGCATTGTATTCATTTAGAAACCAATACAAAGTAGTATTTTCATTACTGCCCACAGACTTTGGCACCCATTGTGTTTTGAATACATACGAATATAACAATATTTCACAACTGGTTTGATAATTTTGAGGATTTTAGGATGCCAGATGCCATTTACTTGCCGTAACTCTTAAATGTTAAACTTTATTTTCTATATTGTTTTAATCTAAGAGCACACAATTTACTCTTCATAAGGAGTACTGGTCAATCACAAGCAACATATTTTAAAGGTTTTCCCATTACTGTTACTCTGCCCTGTACTCTATATAATTGGGACTATGTTAGGCTAACAGGACTGATAGAAATAATAAAAGAAAATAATAGAATGATTAAAATCTATATTTTAAATACATGCACATGAGTGGGATATTAAGTGACACAACAATGCAAAAATAAAAATATTTCTGAAGGATTTGAATAGTTATATTTAATTGTAAATCTGGTGGTAGAGATCAGCTAATAAATGCTATTTTTCAACATTGTAGTCAGTGTTAATTAATGTTGTTTTATATGTCTTAGAATATATACAGTGGTCCCTCGCCACTTCGCAGGTCAACTTTCGCGGACTTTTGATTAGATTAGATTAGATTCAACTTTATTGTCATTGTGCAGAGTACAGGTACACAGCCAATGAAACGCAGTTAGCATCTAACCAGAAGTGCAAGATACAGTAATTATTTACATAAGCTGCAATAAGTGTTGGAGGTAGTGAAAAAGACATGATACAAATGTGCAATGGCTTAATATACAGTACAAAGAATGCAAACAGAACTGAGTAGTGCAGGTAAAAAGCTGTAAAAATATACAAAATAAATATGGACAGGTGCAAAATAGAAACCGTGTAAGTGATGATATGCAATATATAGAATATGTGGATTATATACAGTCCTGAGTGCCCTGAAATGAATACTAAGTAGGATGTGCAAAACAAAACAATGATAATGGTAATTTATATATATATATATATATA
>JAYJMA010151437.1:0-14342 GCA_036873895.1 Parotocinclus cabessadecuia | reverse complement strand
GTAGGATTTGAACCCTGTACCTTCTGGTCCAGAGTCCAGTACCTTAACCGCTAGGCTACCACAGTCCTACGAATGGTGCCAACTGATCTAACAATGTGGGAGAAAACCAGAGCTATCAAAGAAAGTCCATGCAGACATAGAGAGAACATGCAAGATCCACACAGACAGTGGTCAGGCTGAGCTGCGAAGCAACAGCATTAACCACTGTGCCGCCATGCTGTCCCATTAATACTATTAGATTGGTGTTATTTAGCAGATATGAACTCACTGTCGGAGTATAGTCTTCAAGCTGCATCAGGAAATCAGCCAGTGGTGTGTTTGATATGACAGGTTTCACATCGCCGTTGGCTAGCGCTGCAGGCACGTAGAGGCCATTGGACACTGAGGAGTCAGAAGATGGTGTTGCCATGGCAGCTGAGGTTGGAACTGTTTACAATTGAAACATTTGTACAGAGAAATATTGAGATGTTTAAAAACAGGAAAACAACATTCCGCAAAGTAAGACTAGAATGAGGATAAGGCGTTATTGAGTGTAAAATTAATTATTAAAATGGCTTGAATTCAGACTAAAAATTAAAGGTTTCAAGATACCATGAACATTATAGAAAGTGTTTTTTCTTTTTTTTTCAACTCAAGAGATTCAACCTAGTAGGGAAAAATGTTTGTTTATTGCTAGTATTTATCCAACACGATGTTCATGTCCAAAAAACTTCTCTAACCATAAAAAAGATGCATTATTAAGTCATACTGTTTCAATACTTTCTTTCTTGTCTCAGTACAACATCACGGGCCACTTTATTAGGTACATCCCTCTAGTACCAGGTTCAACGAAATGCTGAAACATTACTCAGAAATTGTGTGTACCAGATTTGCCCAGTCGATGCAGATTTTGGACCGCTGAATGCAAAATCTAGAGATGGGTGTGCGTGAAAATCCTAATAAATCAGCAGTATCTGAAATACTGAAAGCAACCAGAGATCACCAACAACCAATCCACATTTAAAGTCACTTAAACCACCTTTCTTCCCCGTTCTGATTCTCGGTGTGAACTTCAGTAGGTCGTCTTAATCATGTCTACATGCCTAAATGCGCTGGGTCTGTATGTGGCTGGCTGATCAGATATTTACGTTAACGAGCAGTGGACTAGGTGTACCTAATCAAGTGGCCGGTGGCGTGTACTAACCTGAGCTAGCCTGCACTCTGCCCTAACTTAATATGATGTAAGCGGACTGATTTAGATGAGACGGATCGATCACCAGTCAGGGTTCTTTAATACTACACATTATATGTGGTCTAATGTCGGACTTACCGGCAGCGCTGGCGGTTGAGGGGATGCTGCTGACATTAGAAGCTGGGGTGCTGTTAGGGACGCAGTTAGTGCTAATGGATGTGGAGGTGGAGGGGTTCAGTGCTGCTCCTCCGCCTGTTATTGCCTGCGTTGCATCCACATTCATACTTCCTACCTGCTTTATACAACTCGTCGTGTTAGAGAGCAGATTAACGCTTTAGAGGCTGTGTTCGCGCTAACGCGTTAATGTGAGATATAAATTTAATCTGATATATTAAATCTACCTTTGTGTATAAAGTATGAAAATAAAACGTATCCTCCCAAAACGCTGCTGTCTTTGTTTTCGTCTTTCAGATTTAGCTAACATACGCGAGGCCAGAAACGTTGCTGTTTCCGTGACATACAGCTCGTGACATACGTCGGTTTCATAATAAAAGCCCCAACCGGCTTAGTCCCTATTAGCACCAGGGGTCATGTTCAGTGATAAAAAGTTACCTCAAGAATATAGCATATGTACACTGAAATTAATGCCAATTTAGAATAATCAATTACTCTAACATGCATGTCTTTGGACCTGTAAGAGGAAACCGGTGCACCCAGAGCAAACCACACAGAAAGAACCCAGGCCTGGGGCTGAAATCAGCAGAGGTGGATTTCAGTTTGCACATGGGAGTGGATGGTAGCATGGTGGCGCAGCGTTTAACATACAGTTAATGCTGACTGATAATATTATGCTCATAATTAGAAAGACTTGCCATTTAAGTACTTTAATTGTAAACTACAATTCAGTCTTCGTGAACGATTCTAATATTGTACACGTACCAGTCACTTTATTAGGCACACCTTGCTAGTAACAGGTTGGACTTGTACTCTGTTGCTTTCACAACAGCCTTAAGTCTTTAGATTCTTCTAGGTGCTGGAAATGGACAGAGATGTAGGTCCATACTGACATTTGTCAGCTGCACATCCATGATGCGATTTTTTTTCCACCACATCCCGAAGGTGATCTGTTGGATTGAGATCTGGTGACTGTGGAAGCCACTTGGAGTACAGTGAACACAATCATGTTCAAGAGACTGGAAATCAGAAGATATCTACACTGTGGTCATAAAGGGATGGACACAGTCCACAGCAATACTCAGGTAGGCTGTGGCATTTAATCAATGCTTAGTTGATATTGGGCCCAAAGTGCGCAAAGAAAATGTATCCCACACCATAACAACAGCAGCAGCAGCCTGAACCATTTATGTAAGGTTTGGATGGACCCATGCTTCCGTGGTGTTTACGCCAAATTGCCTCCATACCATCGAAATGTCACAGCAGAAATTAAGACTGCGAGCAGGGATGCTTTTTTATGGATCTTTTGGTTGAGGTGATATTGCATTTAAACCATTAAATCCGATCAAAACAGTTACATATATATGTTTGCTACATATTCTGGGGAAGTAATAATTTACTGCAGAGTAAGACTAAAAATGCCTCAGGGACGAACTTCAGTATATCAGACAGTTGGTGTAGTATACCAATAGAGGGCGCCACTTGAACCAGCACAAACGGAATAACTTTGCAGAAAGTTTGCAGAACCTTCTCATTATAGCATTTATTCGACAAACCTGGTCTAAAATGCATTCAAGGAGGTACGATAACGTCGTGATTAGGTCTGTCACTTTAGCTCAAGAGATCTGGGTTTAAGTCCTGGCCCATCCATTCTCCCAAGTCTGGATTTATCCACATTTTAACTACAAGCATTTGGTCAACTGCAGTCTGCAAAATGGGACACTTTTTAGAATGAACTGGTATCCTATATCTAGTTCTGTTTTCCACCTGCTGGCCTCCTGCGACCCTGATCCCTGATCCAAGTGAAATCACAATTACACATCTGAAACTAAACGCTTTATTGCAATTAGAATTGTACAAAAAGCAAATATACAGCAATCACGTTAAGAATCATAGTTTATATCTACGGTAAAACTAGAATCACCAGCTGAAAGGCAAAGACAAAGTTACACGTCACAGTTAGACGAGGGTCCAAGGCCACTAGAGCAGATTTTTAAATCACTGGAATTAAAATGTTGTATATAAAAAAAAAAAAAAAAAGAATGTCACAAAGAAATCTTAATTATGAAATGGCCTGTACACTTCCTTATGTCAGCCAACTAAAACACACCACTCAGTCGTGACCACTGTCATTCAAGTAGTATCTTCTAACACTAACAATTTTGGAGCCTTGTCGTTGCAATGCAAAATCCTTTTTACTCGGAACTGAAGTCAAAATAGTAAGACCGTAATCAAAGGAAATCACAGATATTAACTCTAATGCTCACAAAAATGAGAAAATGCATCCCATTGTGCAATATCCCCCAACTGCCATGAGCAGTGCATTAACAATGCCTTCAAAATTCAGTTCTGGGTAATTTCTGTGCTGCATTATTCCTTATCTCATAAGGAGCACAAATGATGAGTCAAGGCGAGTGGCGTGGCTTAGCAGGGCACATACAGGAAGTAAGAATCTGTCCGGTCACTACTCTTCCCTCTTTTACCATCAACACATTTTGAACTGTGCTGGAATATTAATGGAAGGTAATCAAACATGTAGCATGATCTGAACTATGCTTACGCATTTGGCACATTTTATTAACAATGGAACACAAATATAGAAAATGTGAAACATTTCATAAAAGAATACAGCTTTAGTAACACAGGCAGCTGACAGAGCTAGAAAACTGGTGCAATTACAAAGCATTGGCCTCTTGTCCACTAATCACAGTTACTTGTAAATGCCAGTGCTCAAGTAAATGAGGGGTAAAATCAAAATGAGATCAGATGCTTCTATCCAGGCATGGTCATTTTTCTAATCGAATAGGGGTTTGGTTGTTGTCATGCCCTTTAAACAACAGTACATCGATTTGTTGAGCCTAAAAGCAATCCCTCTACACATGAATGGTGACTAAGACATTCATAATAAATGTTTTCCAGCATCCATAATCATAAAACGGCTTGTGGAGATTATGAAACAGTTGGAGATCATACATTGGATATGCATGTTGTATGCATGCTAACAAAACGTAGTACACTGTATTCGTGCACTTACCCTATTGATGCCAGCCATTGGGGCAGAACTGCAGTAATTTATACGCCTGTTCAATTAGTTCAAAGAGAAGGCCAGATTACAAAGAATCAATTTACCCATGCATGCAGCACTGACAGTGTGGAACAAGTAGCCATGAACTGCCCCAAGGCATGAATATAATTTAAACTGTACAAATTTAAATGCGATTTGGATCGCCAATTGAACAGACAAGTCGTATTTCAGGACGAAGCTCCAAATCTACCCCTCATGTACTCAAAGGTCTGTTCAAACTTCCAGAACACACAGAACCTGTGACGTGCAGAACATCTGGTTCTTCAGAAGGTAAATATGACCAGGATGAAATACAAATACTAAGAAATCAAATTTATTTTCACAGTTTGCCTGTGATTCCAAAAATATACTGTGATACTTAAATGTGAAAAAACAAAGCGTATAAAAGGTCCAGTCAATTCTTGCATAAAATACAGGGGGGAAACTTAAAATCACAGGGGCGTTTAAATCACAGAATGTCACCGGATCTTATGGCCATTATTGTGAAAGGAGGCAGATTTGTGGGTGATGTGCATTTCAAGAAAATATATTAGCATGTTTCTATTTCACAAGGCCCATCATCATGCAAAACTAACTAACTTGCCTTAAATGTATCTGATGAAAAAATAGTTTATTTTAATACATCTTTGTTTGCCAAGTTACAAGTACAACAAATTTGCATAAGATTCTGCACCTTCTGAAACCTGCTTACAATTTAAAATAACTGATTAGCTCAGTCAATTCTATCAACAGCAATAATCCCTATGGCAGAGTAGATTAATGTTTAGAATCAAACTTTTATTTAAAGGAAGATGAAGTCCATGCATAACTAACCATCTTTACCCTCTGCTAATTGTACAGAACTTGAAAAAGGTTTTAGGCATTAAGCAATTTCGAAAAGGTGAATAGTATTTTCATGCTGGCATTACATTTAGAAACACATCAAGACAAGACAGTTCAAGACGTCAACATGGCTACCCCACACACACAAATTGTAAGCGTTTGGTTTGGGGCACATTCACTACTATTAAGAAGTAAAGTCTGCGTGCACGAGCTGCGTGAATAAGTTTGTACACGCTCAGCAGCAGCTACAGAAGGTGAAGATTGTCAGGGCATCACAGTGACCATGCAAAGACTAAACAGCCAACCATTTACCAGAACCACCATAACACAAGCATGTTTTCCCCACTCGTTCCAGCCACAGTGTTAAAAAAAAAAAATACAGAACTTATTTAGGTTCTCACAAGATTTGAGCACAATATTTAACGTGCTAATGGTCTTAAGTTGGCACAACATGTACTGGATACAACATGCACACAATGGACTGGATGTGCCGCTGTAATTCAAAAATAATCATATTAAAAACTAAATTGAGAATATCTTTAATAAATTATTCTACTAATTTGAGCATCAAAACAACCATGGTCCAGTAGGTGGGACTGACAGCTGTCATGTTAAATGTATTAAGATGTCACATCCAGTCCAGAAACAGAAAAGTTCAAAACCGATATGAGATTAGGATTCAAGTAGTCATTCCACACCCTATAATACTAAAAGTCATAAGTATGTGTACAGTGTGTCCCTTTGGAATGGACACCTAAAAACATTGCATAGTATCTGCTATGGTGCGCAGTTTGACTAATCTTACAGTCAGAAAACGGACAGAGACAAGAAAGATGGTTTGGGCACAAACATTTGGGCTCAAACAGGGAAGGGATATCACTTGAAGGTTGACTGTAGCTCTTTAAATGCTGCTCGTCTCTGTTTCTTCTCCTCTGCTTGCCGTTTCTTCTCCTCTTGCTCGTTACGAATTTCTGCTTCGAAACGGTTCGACTCATTTATGGCATTAACCTGGTACAAGAGAAATCACTGATGAATACAATCAAATGAGAATCAATAGATTATTACGTTAAATCATCAAACAGAACAAACCACAACAGTGGTGTTAGTGCTGCAATAAATACTTTGCTATTCAGAGGCGTTTAGGGTTGGGGAGACATTTACCCTGGAGCAGTCATAAAATGTAACACACACTTCTGGTAAGTGTTTTTAATTAGCTTTTACATCTTTGAATTTAGGCAGAAACTTAACAAAAAGGGAAATCTATTCTATGAATTTATATTTATATTTCAATAACAATCACATTTTTTATGACATTATTCTATGTTGTTCAGAGGGTCTAGTAACCGAAACGCTCACGATTTGATTCATGACACAGAATTTACAATTTCAATTCGCTTAGATTATTTTTTTAAACAAGCAAGGCTAACGAGCTGGTGTAGAATTACACTGAAACTCTCATCTACAAGTCTACAGCTGAAAAAAAGCAAAGTCAAAGTTCTGATAAAAAGAATATTTAAAAAAACAACAACAACAGAACCTAGATACTCGTTTCTACGAATGCCAGAGAAAACAAAATGATGTCTCACTTTTGCCTCAAAGAAGTTCTTTGCTCCTTTCACTCCCTCGGTGGACACGTCGATTTCAGAAAGACGTGCCAATACATGTAGCCCACTGTCCTCTGCCAGCTCCCCTGCTGCTGCTTTCCTGAAGATGAGGAGGAACTGGTAAACAGAAGGAGGTAGGGTATAGACCCTTTAATTAGTGTTTATTGTTATTGTATAGCAAACATTTGCTGTGATAGTCAGAACTGAAATTAGGAAATATCATTTAATAATATATTTACAGAACTACATATATAACTGCATGTTTATTATAACGAGGCGGTCATATAAAATGCTTATCTCAGTTCTGCTTTATTATACACATATTTCACCTCTCTGAAGTTGAGTTTGCCATCCAAGTCCTCATCCACCTCTTTAATCATGTTCTTCAGACCCATATGAGTCTGTGGAGCCCCCAGCTTCTCCATCATGAGTTTCAGTTCCATCAGGTCAATGAAGTTATCTTTCTCCGAATCATATCTGCAATCATACAGCAACATGAGCATTAATAATGAACATTTTACAAATAAAAAATAAGCGCATTTACATAATCACGTATAACAAAAGACACAGAATACAAGATGCAATGCAATTCAATTACTTCAGTCTTCCACATTATCAAACAATTACATTTCACACATTAAAGTTAACTAAAATTAAAGGTAAAGGAAACAAAAGTCAGGTTAATCTTGTAGATTCTTATGCGCTCCAATTAATTTCAAATCGAGGGCACCAATGATGAGCAGGACATGGATGCACCATACGACAGTTCCCTTCTGTAGGCCAGAACATGGTACTGAGGTGCGATTCAGTTGGAGACTATTATGCTGTTAGAACCTTCTTGTCATAAGTAGGATTTGTGGCATTGAGTGCACCGGCATATTAATATTAAAAAAGTGACTGATCTAATTTCACTTTGCTAGCAGGTCTAATTTATTTAAGGTATCATGAACAGTACTTGTGTGTAATTGCTTACTTCACACAGAACCTGTTTGAAAAAAAAACAATGTCTTAATGATTTACAATGACTTGGAAAACAAACATTTCATGTCTAGACTAACTTAAGGGGTGGTGCTGAAATACCACTGTATTTAGTTTGTGTATGTAAGCTATGTAGTAACGCAGCCGTGGAACTGAAATATCTGTTAAGACTGTATTGTGTATAAGACTACAGAATTTAATTGTTGAGATTCAGCCTGAATGGGATGGGCTGCAAATGAAGCACAATCAAGATGTTGAAACCAGAGGGCAAGATGAAATAACATGCATAATGGTCAACAAGCACTGTGGGTAGGCTGTGCATGTGTGCGTGTCTGTGGTCAAGCAACAAAGAATCAGGAAACAAGTTAATGTCTGCTGCCTCTAATTTTGTTATCACGCAAGTAACCGCTCTTTTGTACAAAGACAAACTTGCTAGAGTTTGCAATTAGAGCAACGTCCTAACTAAAGAAAGAAAAGCTTAACATCCAAAGCTCTTATGAGCCAAGCATAACAATGTATATCACACATTTTTTCCCATTTTCAAAAATTGATATAGCATTATATCGCAGTATTTATACTACACTTATTCGCTTAACATATCGATTTCTGTGAAGGAAAAAAACAAACACTTTAAAAGGTTTGTAAACTGCCTTAAATGCCGTAAAACTCCACTCTTGTAGATGTTCCAGTACAGCGTTTTGACTGAATTTGTCAGCTGAATTAAATGTTATGTATTAAGACAGATTGTACACCATAACTTGTATTTCACCAGTTACATGTGGTCCTTTACCCACTCGCACAGTAATTAATTATTCATTTATTAGCTCCATTTTACTAAATACAGTCCCACAATTACTAGCAACTCTGGTGTACATGAACAAATAGAAAATTACCCTTTTAATGTAACTGAATAATTTATTCATTTCTATTTAGCTTCAATATAGGAAGATGAATAACTTTCAACCAGTTATCCATGGTTTCCTGTTTTACTGGGGTGTATATACACTATATATTAATTTATGACGCATGTTAATTTTCTGGAAAGACCAAACAAAAATAGGCAATTCTAAAAAGGGTGTTTAGTCAGTCCTTGATATAAATAGCTACTTCAACAGTTAGAGCAATAACAAAAAAAAAGTTACTGGACTGTGATGAGGAGACATTTGGTTCTCTTAAATAAGTATGACATAAGAGACTAATTATTTCATTTCACTACATACTTCAGTTTAAGGTTGGATTTTTTTTTCTCATTTCTTTAGTGTGACATTCACCAAAATGTAAGTTGAACTCTCTCGACTTCTGTGTCGGGGTGCCAATAGTTGTGGAGGACGCAAACACCAGGATGCGATTACCACTAAAAGCTTCAGAAAAATGATAGTAATATAAAGTAAATATGCCTAAATTTTTATAAACAAGTCTAACAAATAGTAATCACAATATACAATGATCTACAGAGACATTATGTTCAAAATATATAACAAAATATAATAAATATAACCAAAGATATTATATAATATAACATAACATAAATCAATAGGCATGCTGTTCATACAATAAAGAGTTGCTCCAGAGATTAACATAGGATTAACATATGCTTGCCCACACAATCTGTTCTTATTTATCATTAATAATTAATTAGCTTTGTGCTCAGGGTCTAGGACATATTAGTATTTAAAGTCTAAATAAGATATCATAATAGATAATATATAATAATAGATAAGTCTAATAAGAATAATGATTTACAAATATACAAAATAGGTGGTAGAGCCGTCACAATTCTTACATACAATTGTCTAATCACAATTATTTAGATAAGTACAATTAAATTAATTTAGCAGTACAGTACATTTCTGCAACAGCAGAATGTGAATTTGCTGTACCAAGTTTTTTTTGGCTGTAACAATTTTTCACAAAACAAACATTGAGTAACAATGTATTTTTTAGCTGTTTAGGTCATCCTACATTTTTGGAATGTATGCTAGCAGAATGAGTTTTGTTGCTAATATTTTTACTTTTGCCATGTTTAGCATTTTTATTTTGGTTTGTTTATTTATTTGGCTTCTTTAACGCCGTCGATGTCTTTGGCCATTTGACCGACACGCACAAGGTCATATATATATATATATATATATAGAGCAAGTTACATTTCTCATTTGTTTGTTGTGGTGGTCGTTGATTTCAGAAGTGGGACATCAGTTTAGTGATTTAATTTGATTTTGAATTTGATAACAGTTTCTGGTTTGGCTTAGTTGAAAATGTCCTTCATTGTGGTTGGTATTC
Organism: Parotocinclus cabessadecuia; assembly: GCA_036873895.1. Classification (NCBI taxonomy): domain Eukaryota; kingdom Metazoa; phylum Chordata; class Actinopteri; order Siluriformes; family Loricariidae; genus Parotocinclus; species Parotocinclus cabessadecuia. Next base: position 4,228 of record JAYJMA010151437.1, on the reverse strand, counting down.
CAAGGTTTTGGTGTTCTATGTTGTATTTGGTGCATTTGGTGTTTGACAGTGATGGGATTGATCGCATATAGGCGAGTCAATTAAATCGTTAATTGCGTATTTTTTTTAATGACAATCAATTAAGATAAATTTCATGATCATGACAAACCTAGCAGGTGGGGTTTAAAGTCAAGTTTCTACCTGAAATCTACATAAACCGCTCACAAAAATTAGGAGATATATCATTATAGGATAGTTCATTTTGAAATATCCCCTAATTTTTGTGAGCAGAATATGACTGGATGTGCTGAGAAAGGCAAATGCTGCAAAGTCTTGAGTAATAGTTTCCTGTCCGTTTTTCAGTGCCATCTCTTGTGTAGTGCCTTTTCCACTCTGTTGAAAAGTTGTTTTTTTTTGTTTACTTAAGCAATTTGATTCCACCCATACACCATTACAATTACGCCATTTATAAATGGACATAATGTGGCTGACCAGAAAGTTCCTGGTTTGTCCAATGTGTCTATTTGGAGAGAACCCAAAGATCATGCTTCAAACTGCTACTTTTGCTTGACAAACCAAATGGCATGACCTCAAGATCCAAACATACTTTTAAATATCCTATTTTACAATCTTTAATGTGTCACCAATTACCTGTGAAGTGACTAATCACGTTTCTCCATCTGGCAATCTGATACTGAGTCGGGGTTTGGTGGTTGCCAGAAAAATGGCATTTGTCTGCTAACATTATGCAAAGTTGAAGTTGTTATGGCTGCAAAGATTGGGCTGACATCTTAAACACAATGGATTAAGGATTTGATGTCAATTTCATATGCATGTAAAGGCAGACAAGCAAATATTTTTGGCAATATATAATATAGATAGTCTGGTGATGATAAGCAGATACAGATACACGTGTACACGTTGGAGGTGTGCACATATTTAAGCATGAATACGTTTATGCCGTCACTTAAATTCTAAAACAGATTTGAACTCCATGTAATAAGTACTACGAAGTCCACCTAATTTAGTTTGTGAGGCAAAAAAATAGTTGTGTTGCTCAGTCTTAAGTAATGTACTAATAAAAAATCAACAACTGTTAGATTTGATCCAACATCCATTAGACTATGACAGTCTTCACTGATTATGCTACTGTGAATGCACTAGAAATATATCAACACACTGATACACATTGCATGTGTCATAATTCAAAACAGACCATCCTGCATACATACATATACGTACATTACACGTACGTATACGTTGTAATATTCTGATAATGAGCATTTCTGCCTCGTTAGCTCAGTGTTCCCTGTGTGTACGCTTACTCTCTTTATGAATATGGAGATTGCCCGTGTCCATCTGTCCTCACAGCTGGCACCAGCATTACTGTCACCAAACAAAGGATCCTTGCTGTTGTATTTCACATACACACCTTTAGCCCCTTATTATCTGTGTACTGTGCGGTGTCATATTATCCAGAATTATAAATGGTGTCTGTATTGGTTGGCTTCAAATGAACCCTATACAATGATGATGAGATGTGGTTTCAAGTGTATGGAAAAGCCCACGCTTCACAGATGTGAGCTTTGTTGTGACTGTTCAGTTTATATAGATATGCAACTCCACTTATTCATGGACCTTTTTTGCTGAAACCGAATGTGAGAAACGCCACAAAGTACGTCTCAACTAACTTACTAACACTTATCATTAATAAAACGACACCTAAATAATAAATAAGACTTATTACACTTGGTCAAAGAGCAAACCCAGACTTGTCTTCAAGCTGCAAAACCTTTTACACGTGTGCACCAGAGAATTTACTGGTAACTGATTCCACCAAATACCTACTTTTTAATTTTGCGGTGCATTTTTTTTCTCCATTTAGTCCACCATTGGTCGTATCACTTAACACATCTGTAGTTACATTTTATTCACAGTTCCAATAAATAAGGACATTTCAGCACATGTATACCCTAACTCAGTTTTCTCAGTCTGCACAAACGTGCTAATACCAAATAGAGTGTAGAGCTGTCACAGAAGCAGCTAGCGGACTCGAACATGGTTGACTCGTTTCCAGACCTGGTTGCTTGTTTCTCTTAAATGAGCATCGCTGGAGTTGGAAGAAATAATTGGAGGAAATATCTGAACTTCAGTACATGCTCAAGGACATTCAGAACTTAAGTATTATGGTTTGACGTTTATATCACATACTTCTGTTAGACTATTCCCTGACTGTCACATAGAAATCAGAGTCGTGTAGAGCCAGAGTTGCCTGGTAACGCACTTAATCTCAGCAATTGGGTTACTGACAAAATCTGATTTTCTGCCGTTACAGTATAAAGTGCATGTGAACACACACCCTTTTGTGATTACCGACTGACCTGATTATTTCTTGTCATTTTCCCCTGTTTTTTTAAACGTTGTCACACAAAAGCAGATAACCCTCACTGAAAGACAGGGCTACAAAATATACTGCTTTAAAAAATTAGGGGATACTTCAATATGAAATCTCCCTTGGGGGGGAAAAAAAAAAAAAAATAAAATAAAAAATAAAAATAAAAAATAAAAATAAAAATAAAAAAAATAAAAAATAAAAAAAAAAAAATCGGCCAATTTTTCTGAACAGTGTACATGTTGGTATCTTTTTTAGCCAAAAGACATTACCTTAATAATACTAAAAATGTCATATTACTTCATTTGACATGCATTTTATTATTGTGCAACTACTATAATGATTTGATATGAACTCATTGTTCACAGTTAGTAGAAAACACTGATATTTTGCATGAAAATGCATCAGGATCCTGAGCTCTACACAAGGAACCAAGCTTGCAGACTGGCCAGTTTCAGTAAGTCTAGCTTAAAGCCAGAGAAATTAGGGAAGCTGGCTCAACTCACACTTCCTTACGGCACTGAGGTAAGATTATCACAATGGACTAAAACAACTGTTGATTTAGAGAGGTCTTCCTGTTGCTAATTGAGTCATTACATTCCAGATTCTAAGACAGAATGTTGGCACACAATACATTAATTTGCTGTTTGTGTACATGACTGGTATTAAGTATAAAAGGCTTGTAAAAGGGTTATACTATCTAACAAGTAATACTCATTGTGATTTAGGAATCTTGTATGCAGTTATACCACATATATAACACCACAGATAAAGCCTCCTGGTCGTCCGTCCGTCCATTGTCTTATCTGCCTAATGCTGATGTGTGAGTGCATGTGCCCCAAGATCGATTGGTGCCTTGTGCACCCTAAACGCTTGGTTGTAGTGTAGACATATGTATGTCTTGGTGTAACCTAGTGTAACGATGTGACCTTGTGTGTAGCTAAAATAGCCATGCTGATTGTGACATTAAATACACCTAATAGACAAACAAAAACCTGTTTCTCCTGTACTCCTGTAACCCTGATCAAGAAAGTGAAAAGCTTGTAAACTACAAACCATTAATTCATGCCAGACATTATTACGAGTGTTAGGACCCCACGAGAATTTGATGACATAACACTATCAACAGAAAGTAAATATGAAAGTTACATGCACAATACTACTAGGAAACGAACCAGCTACTTCTGCGTGGCTCCTGTGTTTGCATGTACCAACTTGTTTAAGCAAGTATAAACAGGAATTAGAGGAATAAGAATGTAAACATATTTCTTTTCTCAGAAAAAGTCTCAACATGCTTTAGGCTCTCTCTTTATGTTACTGCAAGAAAATACAAGCGAGTACACGCAACAGAGTCACCATTAAACAGCACAATTCTTTTGTTTACAGCTCTGTCTTCTCTGAAGGGAATAACTGAATGCATGGAATGCTTCCTGTTAGGGAGATCTGGTAGATTTTGCGAATGGAAAGCCAAGGTGAAAAAGAAACAAGGAAATCAAGAAAAGGAATTAGGAGACAATTATGAGGAACCGTCAGAGCAAGAGAAAATCTAATGTTGATGAGCAGAAAATATATACTGCAGCAGAACCTCAGGTTACAGAAAAAAAAATCAAATTATTCAGAAAATCAAATTAAAAGTGCTATTTAGGGGAAGGTATATTCAATCGACTGCCAATCAACAGTACAAAATCCACTTTGACATATGACAATATGCTGTTTCTGGTCAGCGGTTGCACATACATTTATATTCTCTTGTTCAGACACGCCTAGGTTGGGACCTGTTAACTACAGTGCCTTGCGAAAGTATTCACCCCCCTTTACATTTTTCACATTTTGTTACCTCACAACCTGGAATTCAAA
>JAYJMA010151420.1:0-14343 GCA_036873895.1 Parotocinclus cabessadecuia | reverse complement strand
CCTTTTTGTGACAATCTTCACCTCCACAGAACCACTTTCTGCCGTATCTGTTACTCTGCCCATGAGTCACGTAATGGAAGTACTCCGTACTCTGTGTAAATCCATTAGGTCATTACGCAAAGATGTCGGAATTTCCCGAAATGGACGGTTTATATCGTCTGAAAAAGTATACCAGATATGGCACAACCCTAGTGCATACACACACTTTCACTCCAGAACCCATGCAGAGTTTTAAAAAACGAGGCCCCAGTCCGACGCACCGTTGCAGTGTGGCAAAAAGGTCACTATGTAAACATGAACCGGTATCTTTAAGGAATGTTTCAGCATCTTGTATATAATTGGCAATATTCTGAAAGCAAAGTGTTACAGTGGTGTTTACAAAGTTAGATTTACTGTCATTAGATCAGTCTTGTACTGCTCCAGCTTTGCTTTGTTACACCTTGTATGCTCCATGTTAGAAATGCACAGCCGGTTCAGGGTTTGTTTGTGAGTGTGGCCTGCGCTCCATGACACAACACACATTCAGGAACGTGCTGCGACTTGCAGCCTCTTTGCTGCGGGAAAGAGCAAGGCTTTCATCCGTCAGTCACTACTTAACTCTTCACCCGTTTGACCGATCAGCCTGTCAGTCATTCCTCAAGCAGTCTGTGTGTATCTGTGTGGGCGTGTATGCTGAGTTGACCGTGCAGAATGCTACATACAACTGAGTGGAATTTGCTCTGGAATAGTGGAGTGTTGACATGATTTAGCTAATAATGATCCTCCTTTTGTGTTTTACATGCAGACCCACAATGAAGGACTTTTTTTGGTGGTTCGGGGTGCATGCGTAGACATTTGTCTGTGTATATATGTGTGTGTGTGTGTGTGTCAGCGAGAGAGAGGGAGAGAGAGAGAGAGAGAGAGAGAGAGAGCGAGAGAGCGTGAGCAATAGGGAGGAGGATTAAAGAAAAACAGAGACAAGGGATCATCACAAGCTCCAGCGTTTGTGTGTTCCCACACACTCCTCCTCTACCTTTCCATCTGCAGTGGACAGATAACAGAGAGACAATGAACTTACACAAGAGACAAGTTTCCTTTATTTAACCAGGCATTCCAAGTTGATTTTTTTCAAGAGATACTGTTTGCAATCCATTATCTTCTGGAAATAAGGATTATCCTCTATACACTCTGTATGTCGTACAAAATGTGTGTGGATTTGTTGATTCGTTTCATTTACCCAATCGTGTCTATATTAATACATATGGGTTTAATGTGGTTTTTTTCCTGGCCAGAGGGGAATTTGAATGTCATTTTTGAAAATGTTGTGGTCATCCTGAAATACAGACATGGTAGCAAGTCTATATGTCTGTATTGTCCTGTTTGACAGCTCAGTTTGTAGTGAAGAGGACTGTTGCGTTTCAACAGCAGTTATGCTTTGGTGACTGGTTAGAATGAGGGTTTCTTTTTGGGGCAGTGGTGATTGTGGCTTCTGGGCTACGGATCAAATGGTTGAGAGTTCAGTCTAAGTTACCACTGTTCTTATTGTTCGGTTCTTAGCCCTCTCTGTCCCAGGGGTGCTGTATTGTGTGGTTGACCCTGTACTGTGGTCTGCTTGTTGGAGTTTTATTTATTTAAACACTGAGGCGTGTATTGCACACACATGTTTCCGTAAGGTGACCAATCAGAACATGGAGAAGGTGTGGCTATAACATTTTATGAAATAAAAATAAATGCGCTTGCGTTGAAAGCAAGGAGCTTAGCTGCCCTGCAAACGAACGAGAAAACCGCCAAATAAAGAGTCAAGCGCAGTCGTTACAGCAAGCTCATGTATCTGCTTGCTTTTGAAGCAATAAATATTTTTCACTGGATTCAATGTTTTTCTAACTCCACCTCCTCTGTGTTCTGCCATGAAGGCACATAACCTCAGGGTGGACCAAGTTAAAATAACAAACAAAGGCCCCTGTTACTTAGGGACTAGCTTAACTAAACTGAAAGATAAACACAAAACATGCCTCTTCCCTATCCCTAAAACAGTTCCCTAAACAAACACGAAATGGGAGTAGCACCCCTACCACTGTCTATAACAGTGGACTGGTACTTACAAGATGGCAGCCTATTTACAAGTTTGAAGAAATGTAAACGCTTCAAGCCCTACACTGCCATGCAGTGACCCATGGGCACGTGAGCCACGCCCGTAATTGCTGGGATTGTACATTGTGATGATGTATCAGTTATCTTGGATTAAATGACTCTAGACAAGGGTTAAGTTCTATAACAAAGAAACTGTCCCCAACCACTACAACACCACCAGCAGCCTGAATACAAGGCAGGATGGAGCCATGCTTTGTTGAAAATTCTGACCCTATCATCCCACATCTTGCAGCAGAAATTAAGACTAATCAGGCCAGGCAACATTTTTCTTATCCAATTCTGGTTAGCCCTTGCGAATTGTACCTTATTTGCCTGTTCTTAAATGACTGGAGTGGCATCTAGTGTGGTCTGCTGTATCCCATTTACTTTGTTATGTTGTGCTCTTCTTTTTGTTAGATCATAGGCATTAATGAGGAATTTTTGGTCAGGGAACTGGCACTAACTGGATATTTTCCCTGTTCTGGACCGTTCTCTGCAAACTCTAGAGAAAGCCATGCCTGAAAATATCAATTCAGTTCAATTCAATTTTATTTCTATAGCGCTTTTCACAACGTAGCATTGTCTCAAAGCAGCTTTACAGTAATACATTATCTTAAAAGGCCAATCCCAAGTTGAGCATGCCTAGTGCGACAGTGGCAAGGAAAAACTATCCAAAATATCAGTAGATTAGCAGTTTTAGAAATTCTCATATAGCACCAACAACCATGCCACGCACAAAGTCACTTAATTCAGATTTCTCCCCCATTCTGATGCTCAGTTTGAACGGCAGCAGGTCGTCTTTACCATGTCTAGGTACATATTTATGCATTTACTTTCGGCCACGTGATTGACTAATGAGATATTTGCATTAATTAAGAACTCTAATGAAGAAAGTGGCAAGCGAGTGTATTTGTGATATACTGGCCCAGACCTAGATCAGTGTTTTAGCTTAAAACAGATCTGTGCTGTGTCTCTTTGATCCCAGTCTCTGCTCTGCTCTCTATCAGATCCTTTCTGTATATCTCTCCATGGCAGGAATTCGGTGAGTTTGATGTAGTATGTCGAGTCTTACGTCATGGAAGATAGGGATGTCTGAACATGCAAAAACATCCACATTTAAGATAGGCTGTAATCAGTTCTCCTCAGATACAGATTGCTAATCATGCCAGTGCACACACCACAAGTGACATTTTCCAAGAAAACACATTGCTGTTTTCTATATTTGTCTGAAAACCACCAGGGTGGTTGAGTGGTTAAGGCGTAGTGCTTAACAGGCAAAGGACAAAAGTCCACATGGGTTCAAACTCATTCCTAATATAGATTCTTGTCTTAGGGTAAATAACAGATCATTAACTTAACTGTACATTAACTCATTGTTACAGGTTTAGCATTGGATTAAATGCCATAGAGACAAATAACCTAGAGCACGTAACTGTTTAGCTATGTGGTTGCATTGGATTGTGTTTCACTATTAAATTCTGTGCTTTTCCATCCCTATCTGGGTTCTGCGGACAGAATCAGTATGATATATGCAGTTTTGAATCATGGTAATATATGATCAAATATATACATACATAATCATTCAACACCTGTAGCGCTCCCATCCAGCAGCCTGGGCTCCTCTGTGTGTTTCGTATGCCCAGGCTATTGCTGCAACTGGCTCACTGCTATTGGTGGAAAACGATGTATATTTACATTTCTCTTTATAAATCTCTTTATCTTGTCCTGTTCCATCTGACGGCAAAACCAAAAACATGCTCTCAGCTGGGCTGCTCAGTTCTGAAATTAGTCAATTACCAAAGTTTTACCACTTTACTGTATTATTTCCCAAACCATAAAATGTGCATATTTTTTGCAGGAATAATCTTGGCTCGGCATAATCAGCCAAAGATTGAATTTAGTTTTTAACTCTTTTTTTTTTTTTTTTTCACTTTTTTTTTGTTTATCAGAAGAAAAATGAAACATACATTTGTTAGCAGTTTCAAAATCGTAAGAAATGTTACATTTTCTTGATTCTCACCACTAGATCTCCTGCTCCTAGGTAAAGGTGAAGGAAATCCTGGATCCCAGCGTCATCCAATCCAGTCACTCCTCCTGTAGTCTTATCGTCTCCCTAACTTACTGCAGAGTATCAAGGTTGTTGCCATATTCTGAAGGTGCCTCCTGATATCGTAACTTAACCCACAGCTCCATCTCCTGACCTTGATTTCCACTGACGTTTGCCCATATGAACGACAGACCTTTGCTGAAATGTTTACAGAATGACATGCTTCAGATCTGCTATTTTTAACTTTGCAAATCTGCACTGTTTCCAAACAAATATAGCATGTAATGGCATATGTTATGTACTTCCATCTGCTGGATTCATGCCATATGGAGTCGGTTTAGCAAAGCGTTCCGCCAAACCGTACTGAACATGTGGTGATTCTTAAACTTCTTCCTCCTCCACCACTCTTCCTTGTGTTTCTAACGCGTAAGTAGCCATGGTGTTTGTCCCTTTACACTGAAGCATGCATTATTTATATCTATTATCTATTATTACTACATAATTAAATACTAACAAAGCTAAATCTGTACCATTAGGCCAAAAAATAGACAAAACAAGCAGACGGACCCGTTACATCCCATTACCCTGTACCTTCCATAATAAACTTGCATGTGATCATACCGCCAACATTTCTTGGATTGCTCAGCCAGTCAAAAGAAATTCTACCACCAGCATTGACGTTTAATTTACTCTATTAGAGTTTCACCGATTTCAACTTTCTTGGCCGATTATGATTTTTTAATATATGGCTAATTGATTCCAATTTTGGCACGTTATTATTTTCTTTCTGTATTATAACTGATGGCATGCAGGAAAATTAGCTAAAGAAAGATGGTTGGCTGTTGGCTTGTACCTGGCTCTGTTATCTCACTAGCTTTGTGGCTTTGGCTTCAAATTACCAATCACTGCAAACTTGCTCAAATTGTACTTTATTACAGCCTTGATAAGAGCCTTTTGCCAGTTAATGCAAGGGTACAAGTACAAACAAAGATGCTAAATTGCAACTCGCTCCACTTAAGTTGCACTTTTACACCAATCACTAATGTAAGCCACTGAATGCGCTAAAACACACCGTTATGCTAAATCCGGGGCATAATTGGTACAACTCAATTAAAAACATACACTCTTGAGGCTTTATTGACTTATAAAAAGACATGCACAGATAAAACAGATCACAGGCACACAATAACCGAAAAAATAAACGTGACGAGACGTATTTAATGCTTATTACACACATGAACTGGATTCTTAATCAAAGCAATTAATCAAAGCACTGTGCTATTCATGTTCTTTTGCCGCTGTCGGTGTCACAACTGCACAAGTGTAGACTGTGACTGTGACAATGTGACTGCCACACAATCGGTTATATGAAACTATACAACAAAGGTTTAGGTTTCTCACTGATAGGAAGGAAAGAGAAAGAGTTTTATTATTTGTTATGGTAGGTTACTGTTGTTAACCTTGGAGTTAAGATGGTGGGTTAGTGAGGATTAATTGTAACATTTTAACCTAATGCATCTGACACTGTTTATAATGCAAAAACATTGGCATGGAGGTAAATGTGCATTTCATTTAAAAAAAAACGTTATGCTGTGTTCATGGCTGCTTGAATATAAAAATGATGTGCCCTGATAAAATCGAACCACTGATATTAATGCAAGGCAAACCATACTCTAGACAGTGCCCAGTTTGCACTGGTTTTGCAGTCTTTCTGGTGTGTCTGTGTTCGTTCATTGTTCTTTCGCTCGGTCTGGAACATGTTTATTCCATTTCAACTGTTCAAACGTCTGCTGGGTTTTATATTCCTGTCCTTGCTATCAAGGTTACCTCTATGTTTGACGTTCTCTTTCCCGCTTTTCTGTCCGAGTTTTGCTTTTTTTCTCTAGATTTTCTCTTTCCTGTCTAGAATTTGTTGTTTATGCCGCACTTTTCACTGTCCTGTTTGGTCTGTGTCTATCCTTTCTGGGTTCTCTCTGATCTTTCTGGGTTCTGGTCGCCATATCTTCAGTCTCTTGTATGCTGTCTGTTTTAGATTATTTCTTTGTTTTCTTTCTTTCTTTCATTGCGTTCAGTTTGTCCTGATAAGGTTTGTCTAATGTGTCTGTTGTGTTTGGGTTTCGTTATTTCTGTTTTTTTTACTTTCTGTTCTTTCTGGGCGCTCTCATTTTAACATTTGTTCTTTATCAGGGTTGTTTTCTGCTCGATTTCTCTCGCATTTGTCTTTATTCTCTCTGTTAGTACTCTCTTGGGGTGTAACGGTTTCTTTCCGTTTAGTATGAATTTAACATTTCTGAACACACAAGGAATGCACACAAAGTATTTCTTTATTGAATTACTGAATAAATACTCGAAACAACATTTTTTATTGCAAATGAGTAAACACAAGTATTGAGTGATTACAGTATATCCAATGTACTGTCAGCAACATGCAATATTTCACTGGTCCATGCCATGTTCACCTTTGCCCACTGGCACTGTGATCTGAAACAGATCTGAAGGTAATGGACAGTTCTTCATGCTCTGGTCATTAGGTCTCCATGCTTACGAGACTATATCACTGATCATGTGCTAATTCAGTTGCAGCTGTTCAATTCTACATCAACTGCAATAGGGGTGGGAATCTCTAGACACCTCACGATTCGATTCGATTACGATTCAAAGGGCTACGATTATCGATTATCTCGATTAATTTTTTTTCTATACATAGTTTTTTTCTTTACCATGTGACTACATGAAACAAATCTAGGATGAATTTAACTCCAATATTTGTTATTAACAAAACAAATGGAAGCAATTTATCATATTCCATAAACCATATAAATAAATAATCAAATAAATATCTGCCCTTTTATATAAATAAATGAGGTCAACATTTGTGAGCATAGAATCAAAATCCCGAGGATCAAACAAATCAATTACATGACGTAAAACACAATTTCAGCTTTGCAGAGTAAAAAAGAACTGCTTAGCATTAGCAGAAAGAAGAGTAAAAAATGCTGAATTACTTCTAGTAAATAACAGCATAGAACATAGGACACAATGAAATAATACCAACGAGGGACAGCGCAAATGAGCTCATCACACACACATATGGACTGCTCGGGCGGTCAAACCCAGCCTATCACACACTGCTCATTACCGTCCTTCTGATCACACACACCTGTTCCTTATTAGTTCTCATTAGTTCTATGCTAAATCTCGTGGCTCTCACCTCGTTTCTCTGTTGTGGATTATCGCTGATTTACCGATTTGATACTGATTTTCGTCTTGCCCATATTGGTTTTTGTGTTTTTTTTTCTGCACTTCTTTCTTTTTTTGGCATTCTCTCTGTATTTTTATATTATTCTATTTTAAGATATTTATTTTGTCTGGGCCGTCATGTTTTCTCCTTATGTCATTTGATATCATTAAGTTTTGTTGGGTTCATGCTATTTTGTCCAAATAGTTTTATCTGTGTCTTTATTCTTTTGCATTATTTCTGTTTTGCCAAGATTTAGCCTCTGGGTCTTATATTATTTAGTTTCTTTTTAGTAGTTTTTAGGGATGAGCCAATTCCAGCATGTTTGGTTTCCATTCAAGGCCTAGATCAGAACCTTTATTATTAACTCTGGTAGGCCTATATGTTTTGATATCAAGGTTTCAAAGTCAAGCTGAAACAGGACCTTCCCCACAGAGTAGTCAGAAATTTGTAGGCCCATGGTTCTCTCTCCTAGAAATCAAATGTTTTACCATTATTTGAAGTAATTACAAACCATGAGAAGTCAGTGGATACCTTCATTTCAAGTCAGTGGCAACCCTTCATTATGTTGGTCACCTAACCACAGCTAAAGGTTTTTACCCCAATGGAACTAGGTCATGACTTTTAATTGGGGGTCAGTCATAGTTGTGACTGAAATGGGCACACTATAGAGCCCTTTAGTTAATTTAGTTCATTTGTTGACACTGTGCCCGATTGTGAACCAATGGACAGCAGTTTTTTTTTAGAAATGTTTGGTAGCATTTTACAGCTTTGTGAATCTTTACAATTCTTATTATATGGTCCCCTGCAAATTGTTCTGCTTCATTGGAGATAATTTTGACTTTTCTCTACCAGATTACTTCTAAAAGACATCAAAGCTGATCTCATTAACTGTAACACCTGTCATTAGCCTGGGTTTTTAACTCTGTCCCATGAAAAAGTAAAAAGTACAAGTTTTTATATGTTCTAAGTAGACTGTGCTTGTGTATTATTATGGTTTGAAAGAAGATCAAACCACATTTTATGAGTAATTACTGGAGTCATTTAGGCAATTCCAAAAGTTTTAAAGTCTTTGAAACTGCTAGCAATGCAGAGACAGAAAACACAATTTTACACAGATTGCACGCTGTAAGTGTTTGTGGGTGTGTAAGAGGTGTTTGTCCTGGCACAATGACTTTGTTAGAAAGAAGGACTCAAACTGTGATTCAACTGGTTTTTTGTACCAAACTTAATATCAGATTAAAAATGCAATGACCAATGTTCTGAGAGGAGACAAACAATGAGCACATGCACAAATAACAATACACAGATTGTCAGTGTAAGAATACAGGGGTGAACAGCCGGTGTAAACTTAATTACGCCAATGATGAGTGTGTGTCTGTGGCGCTGCTATTGAACCTATTGTTATGCAAGGACAGAAGAAAAACATTAGATGGTCAGAAACATGATGGTCTCTGTTCTGCTAATACTTACAAGATCCCACATCCCATCTGTGAGAACAGATTGTATGTGTTTCAGTCATCACATGTATGACTTGCCTCTCCTTTCAAAGGCCGGAATTTGACATCTTGGCCCTGTAGTATATCATTCATAATAACACAGATGCACACTGACAACCACTCTATCTAGAAGCTGTAATTTCCTCTCATAACAAACTGAAATAATGCATTTTTACAACTTTAATTTGCAATACAGTGCACGCTGTAATGTAGAAAAAGCCTGTTAGAGATAAGTTGGTTTTTGTTTCACCTGATTTTGGTTCAGTTGTTCTCCCGAGGCTCTTCAGAGATCAAAAAGAATGCTCGTTGATTGAATAACAAGTTCTTTGTCTTGTTGTGGGTGTGCAGGTCAAGTTACGGGACGTATTGCACATTAAGTAGAGATGCATCCATTGCAAGTTTCTTGGCCAGTACTGACTGCAGATATTTGAAACATAGGGTCGATTCTGGTTTTATTTCTCTCTAAGGATTATAAATAATAACATACAGAAACATTTTGTTCAACTTTGATTTGATTGGAAACTTCTTCATCGCTTATGAAACATAGTGGGACTTCTGGCTTTTGGCTGGCTCTGCGCTCTCTGGTTAGCTTTAGCTTTAAACTCTTTGCCTTTGTTAGCTTTGTCACTTTCTGCATATTATGTGGGGTGATGCTGTCTTAAATGCTGTTTGAATTCAAGTACCTAGGCCACCACAGTCTCACTTAGTCACTTAGTATTTAGTTGACTAAGTAGCACTCACAACACAACAGAAATGTGACACTTGCTCATAATTAACCTTTGTCAGCAGTGGTCTAATAAACAAACTGGCACGTGGCTAAGCTATGTTTAAAGCTCTGTACACACAGGGACCGAATATGGAATCAAAGTTAGTAAAAGCAAAAGTTAGGGGTTTCATGTGTGGTTGTGTTTGTACATATATTCACTGCTCACAAATATTGGGGGATTGGAAGCTAAATGAAAAGGAAGTATTTGATTTTATGTCACGAATCAAGATAATCAGAAAGGCAAATTAAAAGTCAAAGAAAACTCAATTATTAATAATGTATGCATTTAGCAGTGTCCTTTTGTTACCCATGACCTACATGGCTACATGCGTCATGCTACGTGCTACATGGAATTAAATATTATGACCCCTGTTCTGGTAATTTGGGAAGCGACTATGTTGTGTGCATTTCTGTTGGCAAACTTGCTTTAATTGTAGTGGTCACTGTCTTAAATACTCGTAGAGAATTTGTGTGATTCTTTTGCTCATAATTACGACTTTGGTTTAGCACACGTTGTGCAGAAACAGTAGCAATGAGTTTCAAGTTTCAAGTTTAATGCGACAGAATGCGTTAATGGGTCAACCTTCTGTAAACAGTTGGAAACCCAGAAACACATGACTTTTGCTCTCACCGTCCGTATTGCTATGCTATGTTTTCTGCACCACAAAATTATAAAGTTCCAAATCACTTACTGTTTATATGCGCTGCAAATAGAACGGTACTGGTACCAGAGTGTTGAGAAAGCATTGTGGTAAGATTCAGCTCAGTAAAAGGGCAGCTTCATTGTTTTGCTTGTTTTCTCTCCGCCGCAAGCAAACCAGACTCGTCGAGGTCAGCTAAACATGGCACACGTTGCTGTCTAAGCCTCAGCCTCTTCACCCAGACTTCGTTCTGACTGACAATGTGCACGCAATATAGCAGACGAGAACGAAATGGCAGGCCACCAGAACAGCTCGAGCTGTGATTCTGTGTGACTGGCCAGTCTTTGTACAACCACAGAAAAACAGAACCTTTATAAAAACCACACACATCTCCACGATAGCATTAGTGAACTTAGCAGGGACCAAGTCTGAAAGTAGGGAACTTAAAGTCCTGTGGTTGGGAACTTATTTGTTGTGAATCTTGGTGTAGGAATTGTTAAAGGTAAAGAGAATATTTACTGAAAGGTTCAGTCTTACTCTGAATCAGTATATATGATGATACTGATGAATATTTTAAGGGTGTGTGAGTCGCTCTGTTCTGTCAGAAACTTCTATTGATTTATTTTTCTTGTATTGTACTGTATTTATTTATTGTTCGATAAGTTAAACACCCGCAAAGCGTGCGAAGGTATCATTTACAGCCTTCAAGATTTTCTAAATATTGAAACGAGCTGCATAGAACTTGCTTCCAAAGGCTTTGGGACTATTGCTCGTGATCTAATCAGAACTCTGTCGTTCCCAAGACTGAAGGGAACTTGCTGCAGGTGGCAGAGGGAGTGAAAACAATTGCAAGGCCAGCGTGCTGGGATAAGAAAAGCCAAGGATGAACAGATGCATATGGCAAATCATCCACTGTAACAGACTGCAAAATTCATATCCACTCAACAGTGATCTGGCTCTGGTTTTTGAGCTGAACAACCTTTTGCTGGTTTTGATCACAAGAACAGAGCCTCATTTACAACAGTTGACCAGGCACACACACTAAACACACAAATTGGGAAGCATATACTGAGTTGGGTTACTGCAGGGAATCTGTAGGCCAAGAAGCAATTCCTGGATGCACAAGGACAAGTTGGACAAGTTTGGCTGGGATAACAGAAGACTATGCAGATCAGCTGTTCCGTAACACCTTTAATATCTCCCTGGGTCAAGCTGTTGTTCCAAGGTGCCTTAGTCATCAGTGTCCCGATTCTAATTAAGGAGCTATCAGAAACCCTAATCTCCTGGTACCACTGCCATAAAGTGTGCTAAGTGTGTGGTTTTTCTGTTAGCCCAACCAAACTTGTCACACAGAATTATGCTTATAGAGTGTACAAATTTACAGAGAACCATTCCCATCCTCTTCACAACTAACTGTCCTACCTGGAAATTCCAGGGCACACGTGTCAGCAGGCTATTCTTTCATAGTAGTTATGCATTCAGCGCAGATATCCACAGTAGACTAATCCTGCATTATAATAATAATAACAATATTAATAAGTTTAACTTATAAGTGAGCTTTCACAAGCTCAAGGACGGTGTACAAAGTTAAAAAAGTATTAGATTGATATTTAAGCCTGGTTGCCCTCAGATGGTCAGCCTTGGCAATCACCCCCAGGCTTATCGATAGGAGGTGGAGAAACCTGTGGGTGGTTCTTCGTCAGATTCAGGGATTATTTTGCCCCAGTCTTCATGAACAAAGTAATGGCAAAGTGTCAAGCTTTCAGGCACCGATTGTAAGCATTTCTGAGGGCCTCTCATATGCTGCCAATGCCACTTCCCTGGTAAAGGCACAGCAGTGGCTTTACTGTCTAAGCATGCCCAATAAAGCCACATTACCTCAACAGCTGCTAATGAATTTTTACCGTTGTACCTTGGAGCTTATTGGTATAATGCATTGCATTGTGGTATGCCACTAGCACATCAGCAGACAGGAAAGCTCCGCAGTGGGTCTTCAGCAATGCCAAGAACAGCTTTTCCCCAGGGCTATCATGCTGCTAAATCGGTCTCTTAATAATTCTGAGTGAACTAGAACTCTGCCTAACACACTCAGACGCTCATTGCACGTATTCGCTTCATTTTCGCAGCACACACAACAGCGAGAATAAGCTGATATACTTACTGTCACTTTACTTGTTTATTTATTCATCCCCACACCAAGGCAAAACATGCAATATAATATATACGCCTCTACCTACATTATTTTACTACTGCACAATGAACTTAATGGTACTGTGACTAATAAGCTGTATCTATGGCTGCATCCCAGTTCATCCTTCAGAGGCTGCGTTTGAAAACCGATTCTATCGCTGATAAATGTTTTTTCCCATGGAAACAAAAGATCCAACTGATGGATCGTTTGTCAGCTAACATATCCCGAAGTTTATTGCGGTGACTCAAAAAGAGCACTGCTGTAGAGCAGGCAGTCACACTTCACAGCCTTTGGAGCACACACCTATGTTGACCTCATAGACTGTATCCTTTGAAGAAGCGTATAGCTTGCTTTTCTATATTCTCATCAAGAATAAGCAATTCTAGCATTTAAATGTATTTTCCAACCCCCAGAGTAGTTTAAACTTCTGTATATGAGCAATATTGTACTATTTATTGTTTCTGTCGGCTTCGGTCGCAGGGTTAAGAGCCAGCTACTGGAAACGGCAGTCCTGGGGAGCTGTGTTCTGGGTGGGGTTTGTGACTTGAAGGGTGGGTAATGTGTATACAGAACTCTGCAATGGAGTGACACCCTCTACACTGTACCTCTACTTGTGCATAATGAATTTCAGGTCGTTGGGTGTACAATGGGATGCTTTGCTTTGGTGACACAGTAGGTTGCTCTGAAGACTTTGGTTGTTCTGATTTGGTGAGGATAACTCAGAACATGCATAGTGAACTTATAGAGCTTAGTCCTTAGATAGGTATCTCACACTGAAATGGTCCTGTGGTAGAGAACTCTTGGGCAGGACCCTGCCAAGTACTCTGGCCAAGTTCTGAAGTAAAGCTACAGTATTTTAAGAAAGCATAGGATTTGAGCAAGGAAGAGGGCTGCCCTGTGCACATCCTGTGGCAGAGAGCATTCTGCCCACAAGGTCAGGAGCAGAGGCCTTCTTAGCCATGAGTGCTTGACTTTACATATTAATCTCAAATGGAACTTGAGGATTTTTCTAGGAGTGTCCTAGTGTAGGGAACTTATGATGTGGTTGGGGAAACTTGTTCAAAGGCAGACAGACGAAAGAGTGCTCATAGTTCACTCTAGATCAAATATTGGGATAATATTTACCTGCAGGTAGTCATAATTATGAAGGGAGCACTGGAAAATCTGATCATGATTTAAAAACCTTGCTCCTTGCAGTTAGGTTTCTTAAGCAACTCCGGTGCTGCACATACAGACATACACAAACTTCCCTGGGACATTTTTCTGTGTCAGATATGCTGTATTATTTCAGAAGAAGGAGAGAGTGGAATCTGGGCCGTGATCCAGGCTGCCGATCTGCACCCTACAGCTACCACCCAGACAAGTGCCGACACATTCTTCACCTCTCTTCCGTGATCTTCTCTTCTCTTCTTACTTCTATCTGTTTTTTTTTCTTGTCACCCTCTTATTCTGGTTTCCCCTTCAACTTCCTTTCTCTTCTGGATACCCCTGTTCCTATTTTCCGCTTGGAACCACCGCTGAGGACGTAATGACTTATACATGCCCATTATATAGTTTATAAAACGCCTTATCATATGTTGTGAAAATCATGCCTGTAACTATAGAAGTATTACCACTGATAAACTTGACAAACTGAAGGGACAAACAAATTTGGGGAGTGTAAGCAGCGAGAGGTTGTGGGGTGAGACTTTCCCTTTAGAAACAGGATACCATGTGCTTAAGATCAAAGGGGCCTTCTACTTGCCTGTTTTATGTGGTGTACATGAAAGATGTGAAGTTTATGTGTGTGCCTGTGAGAGAAAGAACAGAGAGATGACTAGTTCATATATATATATATATATATATATATATA
>JAYJMA010151409.1:0-14345 GCA_036873895.1 Parotocinclus cabessadecuia | reverse complement strand
TGTCTTCAATGTACCCAGAGAATTGGCCCACCACTCAATTCTTTAATGGACTGGCATTTCTTGCCAGTAGAATTGGTGCTGCCCTCTATGAGGTCTGAAATGCTTTTCCTATGGCAGGTTTTATATTACAGTGCCTAGAAACTATCATCAAACCATATTGAAATCCTTGCCTTTTGTCACCTTATTACATGAAAATAACTAATACCTAACTTTTCCCCAACTCTATTCACACACTCATAATAAATAATAGCAAAATAACAACATTTATTATATTAATTATTATAGTTTAATCAAAATTACCTGGTCTGGATAAGTAATCAGCCCTTTAGAGTAACCATTATAAGCTTGCAAATTTACAACCAATAACCTTACAGATCACACACCAGGCTAATGGACATACACTTATCAACTGTAATGGATTCAATTACTTCAGGAAAAAAAGCTGTTTTTTTATTTGGTTTAATGTTGACAACGGCATCAGTGACCATTCTGGCGACATACACAAGGATATTTCAAGACTAGTCATATATATATATATATATATATACACACACACACACCCCAAGTCAATACCAATTTAGACTCTACACAGAAAAGCTGCTCCTCCCAGGGACTGAACCCAGAACCTTCTTGCTTATTTATAGGAATAATGGACAAATATTAACCAATCTTGGTGTGCAAAGCTGCTAAGGACAAATCTAAACAGATTGATGGCTGTAATTAAAGTGAACTGTGGCACTACAAAGTACTAAATCAGGAGTCTGATCACTTTTCCAGCCCATCCATCCATTATCTTCTGCTTAATCCACACAGGTTCGCGGGTCAGCTGGTGCAAGTGCAGGAACAACCCTAGATGGGGTGCCAATCTAGCGTAGGGCTCACACACTGTAGAGACACCAATTAACCTAATATGCATTTCTTTGGACTGCGTGAGGAAACTGGAGTAAACCCACGTCGACTGAATGAATTGTGATTTTTGGCTGTACCTTCAAAATGTTTCCAGCAAAGGCTCAGAAGCCACAACTTTCTTGCAGTTTTTCTCAGTCGCTTTGGTACATTTCTCGAATCATCCTTGACACTTGCAAAACTGTATGTTCATTTCTCAAAACAATTCATACGAAGAGCAAAACACTATGGACTACCTGCAAAAGCCAGTCTTGTGCTCAAAATATTTAGTTCATCTCTCAAAAGTACATTTCTGTGTTCAATGTCATTGCGATCAGAATGAGAAGTCCTTGTGTCATTGTGTACAGAATAAGACCGTCAAATTGTTTAGTCATGTTGTCAACACTGAACATAGTGTGCTCTGAAATGTGAACATAGAACGATCTCCTTAGGGAAAACTGTTCATGCAGTGCTGTAGTCTTCCTACACCTCCTGACGGTCCAGTCTGTTGGGACGCAAATTCTCATCCACATCACAACGAATATCTTTTTTTATGATGCAGCGTGGAAATAATCTGAAAAAAGTGTCTTATCCAGCCTCTGCAGGCATCTGCTGTGATGTCATCACACGCTGCGTCCATGGCAGCCAGAAGGGTCATCTGTGTATGTGGCTGGAGATGATATACTTTCCATTTCCATGCTGAAGAAATTCCTTAATGGGGTTAAGGAATGGGGAGTAGGATGGTAGGAACTCCATCAGCATCCTACTGTGGGTCGCAAACCATTGCCTGTTGATGTAGGAGCGATGGAAACTGGCACTATCCCAAACTATGATGTACTTTGGTAAGTCATCTTCAATCTTTTGTTCAGGGATGACATCCCTGTAGAGAGTGTCCAAAAAGGTGACTAGATGCTTTATATACAAAGGGCCAATAATGGGGATATGCGTTAGCACACCATTTTCAGAGACAGCAGCACCCATGGTTATATGTTCCCGCCCCGTTTTCCTGGCACATGAACTGTAACAGGGAACGAAAATGTCTACCCAAAAGTCTAGTGGAAATGTATAGAAATATGCTTGACGTATTATGACGACTTGTTCAACCATTTTGCATGTAAAGACTTTTGCAATGAACCGATGAAACTATAATGTTTTGGGGAGACAATCCAACAGAGATCCGTATAATGCATTTTGATCAACATGACATAAGCAATTGATGACATATGAAACAGCACATAATTGAACATAATCAAAGCATTTGCAACTTGTTGAAATAAACGAGAAACTGCTTTTTTTCATGTGCACAAGTGACACAATGATATGAACAGGTAGTTTTGACAATTTCAATTCTGATCTTTGAAATGTACCAAAACGACTGTGAAAAACTGTAATTAGTGTAAATAATGTTCTGAAGAGAAATGATGGAGTATGCGGTTCTTGTTCTTTTTTAGAGGGAGGTAAAGTTGCACTATTGAAGTTGGATATTTGATATCAGGCCTGACCAAACAGGACAAAATGTAATTGTGAACTAACGGGCAAATACGCAGCCATTTACATGGTCAGTCATGCTTACTAATTGATAACCATGCTTAGCAGAACAAGCCTTTTCACAGAGGCAAACCCTTTTAATTAACACTTCTTTCTTCACTGGAAACATGTGAATCACCACCACATGAATAACCACAAGCAGCGTATCAGTTACAGATACAAGCAGACTGCAAACGTTAACATACCGGAGCTTGTCGTAAATTCTCTAATTGGGTGCTGGGATTAGATGCTGATCCAAAGTCATTAGTGACTTGGACTTTATGGCAACTCCATCACTTAACATCTGGATAATAAGGGTGCGGGTTCTCGAGCATGACGTCAGTAACACCGCTGCAGCTTAAGTTTTCATGTGCGAGTTGGGCTGTGGGAGCTTTAGGGTGATTGTGACATGACACACAAGGAAGAACATTAACCAGTGGACCTTTTATGTTCATTACCTGTTCTCACTGAGCTGGGATCAGTTTTTTTTAGAGCTCTGTCTCTCTAATATATCTAAGATCCAAGCACAGGACCAAGAGCCAGCTTGTTACCGTGCCACCTCGTTACTCACTCGGTCTTCTACAGCCACACAAATCCCCAACATCCCCACCCACCCTCCCTCCCTCAAATAATTAAGTCTTCTTACACTTAACTCAAGTACTTTGACTACATCTTGATCTACTCGATCAGACTGCTGATTAAGTGCTGAATGCTGTAAAATATTGTATATGGATGCATTATTATGTCAGGGGTTTTTTGTGTTCATGTGTACAGGTTGGATTTAAATGGTGCTATTCTGGTCATTTGTTTTGTTTGTGTTTATTGAATTATTACAGATTGATAAATGCATTCTGTTACCCAAAAATGACCAAGCAAATATGCAATTAACATGATTAAATATTGTATATCTTTTCATGGGTCAACACTGACGATATGACACTTTGATACAATGTGAAGTAATCAGTCTACAGCTTGTATAACAGTGTAAATAACTCAACACAGACCATTAATGTCTAAACCGCATACGACAAAAGAGAGTAATTGTGCCCAATTGGCCATTTTTCCACCCCGTATCATGTGACTCGTTAGTGTTACAAGGTCTCAGGTGTAAATGGGGAGCAGGTGTGTTCAATTTTGTGTTATCACTCTCACACTCTCTCATGCTGGTCACTGGAAGTTCAACATGGCACCTCATGCCAAAGAACTGTCTGAGGATCTAAAAAAAAAGCATTGTTGCTCTACATAAAGATGGCCTTGGTTCTAAGCAGATTGTCATCACCCTGAACGTGAGCTGTAGCATGCGGGCCACGTCCAAACAGTGGTTTAACAGGACAGGTTTCACTCAGAACATGTGCTCAGAGTCAGAACCGGAGGTTGACTTTTGAAATAGACGTAGCAGTGCTGGCAGCATAGCCAGGGGTTAAAGGGGCGGGCGGGGGTCAGACCATATGCCACACACCTTATCAAATTGGTCTGCATAGCTGTCATCCTAGATGGAAGCCTCTTCTAAAGAGTTATTAATTGTTATTTAAAGGTACTGGATATTTATACTGTTATAAAAGCTGTAGACTGACCACTTTATATTGTATCAAAGTATCATATGTTCAGTGTAGTCCCATAAAATATATAATAAAATAGGTCCAAACATGTGAGGCCTGTACTCATTTTGGGAGAGACTGTCCATACATGATTTGCCACAAGAGGGGTGAAAAGTGCTTACCTTACTGCAATATAGCAAGACTCTCAGAGGCTACTTTTTGGTAGTGTACCTCTTGGTGAGAGACCGTTGACCACTGGACATGCCTCTATGACACACTAGAAAGCATTTTGTCAATGTTGTTGACAGACTTTGAGACATTATTGAACAGAAAGAAAAAAGATCCTTATAACAAACTGCCCTCCATCTATAACACTTAACCATACACAAGGTTTTTCCAGGAATGTCTTTGCCAGAAATGCAACACTCACCAAAAAAGAAAGCAAGTGAGACACTACCAAGTTTTCTGTTTTTCAAGACTGATTGTCTTTCTGAGCAGGTCAGCATTTGTTGTCAAGCTTTGCTTTCTGTCATTCCAATGTGAATTAGATGTACACAAGATCAATTTTTCTTTCCTATTATAATTATTAAAGCATTAAAGTAAATGGACGTTGATCAGATTTCTATGTTAAACGGTGCATACCTGTATATATGGCATGCACAAGCTCATGCCAAAATTCATTACGGTAGGAACGGGTGATTCGGCAAAATGACAATCAGAACTTTTTTTTTTTAAGCTGGCTCATGAGCTGCGAGGTTATATATTTTACATACATGCATGTTGTATTTTACGACTACTCTGCAAACCGACCACCAAACTAATGTGGTATCGATAAAAATTCAACAGAATTACAATAGAAAAAAAAACATAAATAAGAGATGACTTGAGCTTGGTATAGCCTTTTCGAACTTTAATTACGTGCACTTCAACAAAATGACTTTCAATATATCATGTTGTAAGTCTCCATGAATACTATCATAATAGCAATATTTAAAACATCAAACTGGTCTGGACGTACAGCTGGACTTTGTTCATTTTGATTCAGTTGTCTCTCTATGATTTTCTGCTCATCAGAGGTGGTGTTGAAAGTAATGTTTCAACTTATCCAACAGTTGGGCCAAATTGTTATTACAAAGTCAACTTTCTGGAGGAAAGACATTTGCGGGTGAATATCATTACTGCATGTCCATTCAAATCGGAATGTGTTTTATCTGATTCCTAGCGTAAAGTTGAATTATCAGAAACTGAACGATGGTAATCCAGGGAGCACCTCACAGTCTGCAGGGTAAGGCTGAAAATCTCCCTCTACTTCACACTATGTTTAGCCTAGGAAGAAAACAAAAAGCATTAAGTTACTTAAAACCTTAGTCTGTCTGT
This sequence comes from Parotocinclus cabessadecuia, assembly GCA_036873895.1. Classification (NCBI taxonomy): domain Eukaryota; kingdom Metazoa; phylum Chordata; class Actinopteri; order Siluriformes; family Loricariidae; genus Parotocinclus; species Parotocinclus cabessadecuia. Next base: position 9,018 of record JAYJMA010151409.1, on the reverse strand, counting down.
ATTCATTCTTTCATTCACGGTAATGGTTACATTTAGATTACATTAAATTAGATATTTAGTTCCAAATACAAATGTGGTGTAATCCCGTATATTTTATGCACTTCTCAAGCTCAACATGGACTAAAATAAGACATTTTCCAGCACCGAGTAGAATTTTGTGTGGAATCGTGTGGGTCTAATCTTGCACACATTTCACCAAAGCCATTGGGTCATATCTTGCGGAAATGGTTATTAGAGGTTAGGCAGAAACATATGGAGTAGAAGTGTGTATATTAATAAAACTTGTATCCTTTAATACAAGTATAAATGTGTTTGTAAAAGTCTTACACTTGCTTGCGCTTGTTAGTAGGATATTAACTGTTGATTACGAATGACATACAACTGAAATAACATTAAAGGACAAGCATTTTTAACTTCAGTCATGCGTTTTTAGGTAAATCGCCAGCTTGAGTTGTGGTGCTTGCACACTGCATGCAGTCTTGATTGTTTTTGCAATGAGAGTGACGAACTCAATAATGCCAGCTTGCACTTTGTTAAAACAAAAATTAACACTATACACATCTCATACCCCTACTGTGGAGTAGTCCATTAATGTCAAGCACCAAAAATGTGTGTTACTAACAGCGTGGATGAAGCAGGTCTTTAGAGCTTCAAACTCTTTCAGGCATAAATCCTTCTTCAGCTCTTGGTTGCCAGTTGTGGTGGCGACAACGCATTTTCCATAAGCAGAAGCCTGCAAATCAAAATATTCTTTAGACCAGGGTAGGAGAAGCTCATCAGGACAGCCAAGCAGGACCTATACCTGATACAACTAACATGCTGCTAGAAAATAGACCAAATGATTATCTTGCCTATTGTTTTTGGGCCCCATGAAACCGATTTTGATGCATTTTAGAAAAGCATAATCACAAAAGTTACGCTTTCTTTAAATCCCACTCATTTTCAATTGCCTCTCATACCTCCATGTTTTTTTCACAATAATTTCCACATAATAATTTTTCCATTTTGTCACTGCTGGTAGAGCCAATTTATCGTATGCGTTATTACAACTGTAAATTCAGCTAGTTCCTTCAGACTATGGCCTTGGAAATACACTTTTTGCCAATCATCAACATCTGCTTTGCGACTCATTTTCCTTAAATTGATTAAGACATTCACTACGTTGTACCACCTATTTTAAATCTAGGAATTCACATAACACACCCCACAGTTAATCATAGCCTAACCATCCTCAGTGTGATGCCATCTTCAGGAACCTGAAGTTTATACCACCTTAAACACACAAGGTGACTATTTTATGTCCAGGGAGTAAACAATCCTAATATAATACCTATTGTTGTGATGTGTAAAAGGGTCAGAAGGCAAAATGAATTAAGCTAACTAAATACAAGCCAATATTCAGAGAAAACCTTTACCAGGCTGTAACAGATCTGAGGCTATGGGTGGAGGTTCACCTTCCAACAAGCAAGCAACCCTAAGAATACTGCCAAAGCTGCTTAGTTCAAAGTAACTACCTATGTGTGTTAGACAAAAATATGATTGAAATACATACGAAAAGACTTTTAATCTTAAATGCAGTATCAGGCAGTACGACCAGGCAGTATTGGAGCGGAGCAGAGCTCAGGTATGGTTACAGTGACTCTAAATGAAACTGTCTGCATCCACATCACTTTAGATAATTGCTTTGCCAATTTTGATTTTGATTCATTTTCATTACAAATTGGACTGCCTTGCACACAACTTTGACCACCATATACTTTGCACTGGAAAGCTAAAAGTAAGCCAGGGCTTATTGTCTAATTCAGAAACCCAACCTCACAGTCATGTTCCAAAGTCGAGTGGAAAGCCCTTTTAGAAGAAAAAAAACAAATGCTATTGTAGCAGCAAACGTGGGAGTCATGTTTTCGATTAAATAAATTACCTCTGCTGAGCAACGGGTAATCATTTCGGGAAATCTTCTCATCCTCTCCCGGCTGCGAGTCCACACATTTGTCCCTGACATTTTTAAAATCTATATAGTCCGCTGGAGCCCTAGTCCGAATCTACACTTGTACCATAATGCAAAAACAACACAGCACGGTGAACAGGTCAGTTATAACACGTGGACACCTGCTAAACACTGGGCTGACTACACAAACGTCATTATCTCAGTATTTCCTTATTACAGGAACTGCTCTAAGTTTAAAACTAACACTGGACAGAGCTCCATGCTTATGACCGCTAAGTCAGTAGCATGCAGAAAAGCCGCGTCCCAAACCCTATAGTGCCAAATAAATAGTAGGTGAAAATAAGGTCGAGTCCTTTGGGTACGTGTGGCTCTATCTAGTAGGATAGTGTGCGATTTGAAACACAAGCACAAGCTTATTCACCCCCGTCCATAATGTCCCACCTGTTTTCTATAAATCCCGCCTCCTAACAAACGATTGGCTTATAGTTGAAATTGCACTATGTCATTGGAAAATCTGTTTGGAGCTAGACAAATCAAATGTACACTTAGTTTTGTCTTAAAACGGGTAGAAATGCTAGCGCCAGTGATTGGTCACGCCCATCCGACCTTTTGGTTTTAATCTGCTGTGTTATTCACTGTGTGTAAAGTCACTCAAAGGATTCGGGCCAATGAAAGAGAGCGAATAAAATCTTAGCGTGACAGCGCACTGTTCCCCTTCAAACCACAGATAGCAATGGTACACAGAGAAGCGCAGAAACCGAGGGATTTATCAAATGGCCACTATAATGGAGCGATTGGCTTTCCTTCAGAAAGTATGTAACATTTCAATTATTCACGTGGCAGGAAATACAACCTGCCGTTTGCCTTTATATTTCACGTAGTTGGGGCTAAAATGTTTAGCTGTAGCGCAGTAGCCGGTTAGCTAGCATCCCCAAACTAGGGGTGATGTAGCAAAATATATCGCGATACTTTTTCATGATACACGATACAAACTTTACACAAACGTTGTTGCACCGATGGTCACATAACATGTTCATTTAGAAATGAGTTAAGACAAATTTGCGAGGAAAAAACCGATTACTCTGATTTTTCTGTATGTTTTTATTGAACATGGAGATATTGAAACATTGAAAGGTAATACAAAAGTACGGGCACGTGCCGTGATCATGTTTGTAAGGACCCAGTACATTTACCAGTATTACACTCAGCTATCCCTTTATTATGTACACCTCCTTGTTTCTGTGCTTACTGTCCATATAGTTGTACTTTGTAGTTCTGCAATTACAGACTGTAGTCCATCTGTTTCGCTACACGTGTTGTTAGTCCACTTTACTCTGGTCAGGACCCCCACCGGTACTACAGGTACTGTTTTTGTGGTGGATAATTCTCAGCACTGCAGTGATACTGATATGGTGGTGTTTTATTATGTTGTAATGTTCTGGATCTGGTGCTGCTGGACTTAATATAGTCCACCTATCAAAAACCATGGTGGCTCGGTGGGGTAGCATCGCTGCCCCACAGCAAGAAGGACACGAAGGACAAGAAGGACACTTTCTGTGTAGAGTCTGCATGTCCTTCCTAAGACCTTAAGACTTAATTGGTATATCTGAAGTTGCCATTTGTGTGTGTGTGTACGATAGACTGGTGCCCCATCTAGGGTTGTTTCTGCCCCTGCGCCCAGAGTTTCTGGGTGGGCACCGGCTGGTCCACGATAATAGAAGGGTGGATGGTTTGAGGAACGTTACAAAGTTTAAGGTTCCCAGATATTAATTAGATCATTTGTGGGATGTGGTGTATAAACATTTAGGCCTCACTTAATTGATCTACTGCAAAGTTGGTTCCAGATGCCAGAGGTCCATGTTTTGATGTTGGGACACCTACTCAATATGAGGAAGTTAGGTTTTAATATTATGGCTAATTGGTATATATGCACATACTTTTGTATACATGGACATGTGTTTTTTTGGGGTTTTTTTTTTTTTGCATAAATAAATATGTAAAAACGTTATGCTATCTCATCCCTTTTTCTGGGTCTTCAGGTGCCAACACTTATGAAATCAACAGCAGATGACGAAACGCCCTGTCCTGGCTACCTCTTAGAAGAAATTAGCAGTATCCATTTTCTAGCAATTAGTTGCTTTTTCTAAAAACTGTATTTGTATTTATTGTCAAGAGAGTTCTTAACTTGTATAAAATCCCAGAAATTTCCCATGAGTCAGTAGGCTGGTGCCAGTGTCTCCTTGAATACCTCCTGGAGCGTCTGCAGGTGGAGTCCTGCCATGTCAAGTTCAAGGTGAGGCAAGATACTGGATGTTCACAAGACATGCTTCAGAACTTTGGATATAGAAAATTGCACTTTAGGTTTGCAAGCAAAATATTACTGCCAAAATATGATGCTGGATGTGAGCACAGATAGCAAACAAATTGAGCTTGTGGGTTAAAGGTGGAAAAGATTTAACGTGTGGCACGAACAAACTCTGACAGCACATGCACTCTTATCACTTCAGACACAGGGTTTAAATAGCAGAGGATGTGGTTCAGGAAATGCGGGAAAGGTTTGTTGAATCTGTATGCTGGCGATCGGGAGCACTGGGGGTAGAGGGCAGGGTCAAGCTCATCAGCTGCAGATCAATAGTTAAAATGTTGGCCGTGTGGAAAGGTCCAGAGAAAATAGACATACAATCTAAAAGGACTGTTTGTGTGATGCATAAATAATGAATTATATTTTTATGAGTAATTAAAAAAATTGCAATTCAAAACCAACAAACAAACCTTATTTGGTTCTCAGCTCAGGTTTTGGCCAAGAACATTAATTTGATACGTTACTTAGGACGATCTAAAAGGCTTAATTCTCTTTGATCTCTGTCACAGGTTTTAAAGATCTTACTGCATCTGTGCGGCCACAGTCCTCCTCACTTCCTCATAGAACTGAGGCGAAATGCTACATTCATACAGGAAGTAACTGGTAAGCTGCAAAACTGGTTTGCTGCAAAAGCCAATCTGATCGCTGTATGAGTAAGAGTAAAAATGTAATTTAAATCTAATTGTTTAGACACATTTAATATAGATTAGTATCTTTTGGTACAGTACTGTGGAACTCTCTACTTTAGGCACTCTGTATTTTTCAAATAATATTCTTCTATATTTAAGTTTTAGTGGTCCCTGGATTGTAGTTCTACAATTACAGACTGTAGTCCATCCACACTCTATTCTGTTCTCTAATTGTCAGGACTAACACTGATCAGCTAATACTTGGGTGGTGGTTCATTCTGCAGCGACACTGATGTGGGATCAGATACAGCAGTGCTGCTCGAGTTTTAAACTCTCTACTTTATTAGACACATCTTTGCTTGCTTCACCTCGTAGATGTAAAGTCAGAGACAGCAGCTCATCTGTTGTTTCAGAGTTTTTGTTAGTCATTCTCTAACAGGTCACCAGTGCTTAAAGAACACCACCTTCACGATGCTGCTGATCCACTTGTACAAGTGTAATACCACTACCACATCAGTGTCACTGCAGTATTGAGAATGGTCCACCACCCAAATATGACCTTATCTGTGGTGATCCTATGGGGTTCCTGATCATTATAGAACAGCTTGAAGGGAACAAACAAAGCGAAGTGACCACTAAAACTTAAAGAAGCAATACACATAAAACAATAAAAAATATAAGACAGCTAAGACTTTATTTCTGCACAGTACTTTATATAACTAGCAAACTCTGATAGCTGGAATCAGAGTAAGGCCGTTCCAAAGTTGATTTAAAAACCCTAAATTTTCCAACCAAAAATTGCCATAAATACATTTTCGCCCAGTTATCAGTTAACATGAGTACTTTTAATGGGGTTTCACTACAGTTTCTAAGGTTTACATCTGTGCTTGCTTAGAAACGTCTTATACACAGTAATTAGTGTGTTAAATTAGTGCACTGCCAGCAGTCTTCAGTATTTGTTTATATCTCACCATGCAATCTATTGAAATATTGAATATCTATTGAATTCTTGAAATATTCCCATCATTTTTGTGAGCAATCTGTTAGAAATGTTTTCATGCTACTGTCTTATTAGTGTAATATGTAGATAAATGAATAGCTTCAAATTACTGAATACATGTAATGCATGTCATTGACATATTGGTTAGTCCATGCACTTTATATTTTCATTACAGCTAATGGGTCTTGTATCGACAGTTGCCGTTTGCTGTCTCTCTTCCAGTTTACAGTGGTCCACCAGATCCCATACATGGCAGTGCACTCTATCAAAAAGTTCGCCGCTCGGCCCAGGTGAGATAGTTAGACAGGTGATAATCCTCGTTTTCTCAAATATTTAATTACATTTTTTTTAGTCTCTAACAGGAAATCTCTCATGTATAACCTCATTGTTTCGGACTAGATGTTTTGAAAAAACCTTTTAAAATGACCATTCTGTAGGAACTGGCTAGTGTGCTCTTTAATGATATGATGTCCTCAGACTCTGCACTCTCTCCATGCAAAGCAGCAACTCCATCCACAGGTAAGACCGTTAATAAACTCAGTTCATGTTGAGCACACTCTAAAGCTTCCCGCACTGCAGTAGCATAGCCAGTAAATTAAGGAAAAATACTGAATAATTCTATTTTTATGTGGTGGTTTACTGTTTATTTAAGAACTTGCCCATTCGTAGTCAGTTTGTTTGTTTGAAACTGACATTTTGGTTATATACACTGCTCACAAAAACTAGGGGATATTTCATTAGGAATGAAATTCATTCAATTCATTCCTAATTTTTGTGAGCAGTATATTTGGTTTAATGTGTCAAAACGTACTTCTGTGTCAAATCGTTGGTACATTTAGCACAGTAAAACATTTTCCTTCGGCAGGAATGGGTTCAGAGAGCCTCCGATCAGGAATGCAGGGATTTGGATGTAGCCCAGGAACAAATCTGTCCAGTAAGTCAGTACAATTATTGTGAACATTTAAAATAACTAGTATATATTTTTTCAAACCTATGATAACGTGCATGACTTATCCTGCACTCTCGACCCAAGGTGGTGGGACTATTTTGGATAAGATTCAGAATGCAGCAGAAGTTGTTGCCAGTGCTGTTCTCCCCCCAACTGAGCAAGCTGGTATTCGACTGCATGATAACAATTACCGGGCTGTGGTGGCACCATCAGCAGCTGTGGAGGTGGCAGTGCCTGCTTGTGCATACAACATTACTTCCATTGGCACCAAAGGTAAGTGTTTCATGTTGTAATTCAAGTGGCAAGATATGACTAGTTCCATTCATTTCTTGTTAAAAACATTTGGAAGTAACTGAAATAATGTGCAATTGATAATAAAACTATACAACTAAGACAACCAAGATTGCTCACTGGTTTACATTGATGTTTAGAAAGATGGCAGGTGTGCTGTTCTTATGTCTGGACCCAAGGACTAACAGAGCATTACAATTGCTTATATAGTTGAGGTCCACGGTTCGGGCCCGACCTGCACCCGGAGTGCATGCCCTTATTGTGTCTTTAGTCTGGGTACTCCGGTTTAGTCCCAAATTTGAAAGATGTATGCGTGTTAGGTTAATCGTTTTTTTTTTTTGTTTTTTTTTGCGTGTGCATGTGTGGGTGTGCCCAATGATGGATTGGCGCCCTGCCTAGCATTGTGCCCAGAGCCACCGACTCTGATCTGACAGATATGCACCAAGAAAACGAATGAGTGAATTTCCCTTCTCCTTCTCATAGCCTCACACAGATGCCCAGGACAGGTCAGTGGTGGTTGGGAGGAGACATGCAGTGGCAACATTTCTTCTTACAACTCCTCCTCTGAGAATGAACCACTCAGTCACACATCCATGGGGAGAAGCAGTAAGTCTGAAGAGACAGGCAGCCATTCTGGGGAGAGTGGAGACAGTGGAACAGAACGGTAAAAAGCATCAGCTTAATTCATTAAACCATAAGCAATGTTATAATCGATGGGGTTGTAATGGACAAGATATCTTTGTTAAAACTAGTGGTTTGAGTCCTGTTTCGTTAGAAATAATTTTCAGATCACTGTCATTGCAGGCAACATCTCGGCTGTATTATTATCACTGTTATGTAGCTGTTTTGATACATAACCATACTCGTTTTCCATGGTCAGTAATCTACTCAGATATTACATTACTAATCAGCTCATTAACTGTGCGGATGATCTGATTTTTTTTCTCACTCAGTCACTTCCCCTTGCATTAAATATGCACTGCTGTTACATGAAAGTTTGTCATAAGTTTGATATATTTGTATGTTTTGAACTGTTCAGTCATTAAAAAAAATAAGCATCACATTTAAGAATGTAAATGAATTTATCACAAATATATGTAGTATTTTGTTTTTACAGCTAACTAATGAATCGATTTGGATTGCGCTTTTAAATAGTTTTATTTTAGGATTTAGAATGACTGACTACTGAAAATGTCATTAATCAACATTAATTTTTCTATTTTATTTTAGAAACCTAATTAAAATGTCCTTCTGAATTTATTTTTGTATTTGAAGTTATAATTATCCTAAACTAAAAATAGGTTTTATGTAATTGAGTACAAGTTTGGCTCTTTTGCGCCCCAGGGTGGAGGCCATGCAGATGGGAGACTGTGGCCAGGAAATGGCGCTGATCAGCAATCTGACATACGGTTCCAAAATATTCCTGTCTAAAGACGAGAGCCAACTTTTCATCAAAGAGTGAGCATTTGTAGTAAAAGAGAATTAAAACAAACTGTATTGCAGTTTGTGTGATTTTAGACCTTAAAGTTTATAGATACTTTGACTTGAATATATATAATTTTTTCATGCATTTATCATGTTCTATAAAAGCACAATTAATCTCAATAGCGTAGATCTAAATCTCTAAACAGTGTTTTTTGCTCATCAGGTGTTCTACTTTGAACTGTGAGGTTGTGGTAGAACTTCTTTCTCGCAAACTGAAGGATCCCACACAGACTGTCCAAATGGTATGTTATTTCCTAATGTTAGCTACTTGTATTTAATAAGCTTTGAGTAATGCATGGTATTGTATTGTTTATAGGAATGGGCATTATTTACTATATATATATATATATATAT
>JAYJMA010151408.1:0-28605 GCA_036873895.1 Parotocinclus cabessadecuia | reverse complement strand
TCATCATCATCATCATCATATTATTATTATTATTATTATTATTATTATTATTATTATTATTACTATAATTAGTTCAATTGTTTTTTTTTTCAGAATTAAAGGATTGAAACGTGCATCATTTAAATGTACAGTTAATTTTGGTAACTGAGAAAGTAAGCAAGAATTGTAAAAAACATTATTATGATTTGAAAACAATTTATATAAATGATTACCATTAAGGCTACTTTATCTGATTTTTTAAATAAAGAAAGCTGTGGTGTAAGAGTCACATTTTCACAAACTCACTGCCCTCCGAGCAAAGTGTTCTGTCAGAGAGAAAGTGAAAAAAATATATTTTGCTTTATATATATATATTTAAGTATTTTTAAATTGAATTCATTTAACACTAGGGGGACGGTTTAAGATAATAAAAATAGTGAATCAAGAAATTAATGGTCGTACTTTCAAAGATGCATAATGATGATTACTAACAAATAAATTTAAAAAATCAACAAAATGTGCAGCTGTAGACTAAACAAGGTTAGATAGTGTTTTATCTTGCTATAAGACTTTTATAAATACGCCCCCCCCAGGTGCATCATGTGTTGTTAGATCACATGATCAAGTAGTAGATGCTAAAAGTCGATTTTGTGCTTTCAGGAATGAAGTTTCACATCTTAACTTCCAGCCCCATATACACTCTTTCTGAGTTTGTGTGTGTGTGTGTGTGTGTGTGTGTGTGTGTGTGTGCTTATGAATACCGAACACAATTATAAACTCAACACTTGTTTTTGCTCCCATTATTCATGAGCTGAACTCAAAGATCTAAGACTTTGTCTATGTACACAAATCTCCTTTATCTTAAATACTGTTCACAGTTTAGTCTAAATCTGTGTTAGTGAGCACTCCTGCTTTGCTGAGATGCTCAACAGGCAGCATGGTTGTTCCACAGGTGTAGCTTAGGCTGGTCATGTGCAGTTTTATCACAGCACAATGCCACAGATCAGACTGCAGGAATGTCTATCGAAACTGTTGCCCATTGATTAAATGCCATTTCTTTACCATAAGTCATCTCCGAAGGCGTTTCAGAGAATTTGGCAGTACATCCAACCAGGCACAACTGCAGACCACAGGTAACCACACCAGCTCAGAACCTCCACATTCAGCTTATTCAACTATAACATAGTCAGAGTCCATCCACCCGGACAGCTGCTGCAACAATCGGCTTACATAACCAAAAGAATGTCTGCACAAACTGTCAGAAAGCCTTTGAGGGAAGCTCATCTGCATGCTTGTCGTCTTCATCAGGGTCTCCACCTGACTGCAGTTCATCATCCGAACAGATTTGAGCGGGAAAAAGGCTCGCATTCGATGGCGTACGGCAGGTTGGAGAGATGTTCTTTTCATGAATGACTCCTGGTTTTCACTGTACAGGGCAGATGGCAGACTGTGTGTAGGGCATCGTGTGGGTGAGCGGGTGGCCTGTGGTGGCGGTGGGGTTATGGTTATGGTACACAGAGATACTGTGAGGAGATCCTGATTGTTACCCCATTGTACCATTTATCCACGACCATCATCTCATGGTAGAGCATAATAAAGCACGATCCCACGTTGGAAGGATCTGTACACAATTCTCACAAGCTCTAAACATCCCAGTTCTTGGATGGCCAGCATACTCACCGGGCGTGTCGCTCAATGAGCATGTTCGGGATGCTCTGGATCGGCGTATGCGACAGCTTGTTCCAGTTCCTGACAATATCCGGCAACTTCACCCAGTCACTGAAGAGGAGTGGAGCAACATTCCACAGGCCACAACCAACAACCTGATCAACTCTATGTCAAGGAGATTTTCATATTTCATACAGTAAAGGTAAACGGCACATTTAAGACTGGCCTGTTATTTTGGGCAGCCTAAGGTACACCTGTGTGGAGGATCGTTTAGACACATTCGATACAATATTTAAGAGAAAAAGGACTTTTGTGTACATGGACAAGGTCTTAGATCAGCTCATGAGAGATGGGAGCAAATATAAGTGCTGCGTTTGGATTTTGGTTCAGTATATGCATATTTAAGTAGGCATGCGTGTCTATCTGTTGGTTCCGTCATCTGTACTGTAAACCAGGAGATCAGCTGTACTTATCTGAAACTACTTAAGCACAGAACGCTAACAGGGCGCCACGGAAAATAGAAAAGCTCCTACCAGTTATAAGGAAGTTTGCCGTCCCGCTCAAAAGAGGCAAAGTTGACAAAGGTTTCGGCTCCACACTCCCTGAAATCAGTAAAACACAAAACATGTCATGACAAAGCAAAGTCAAAACGTTAGCTGAGTGCAGCTTTAAAAACATGCTGGGCTCGTTTTACAACTTCATTCCTGCATGTGCATGGATGAAACCAAAGCTGAAGACGGGTGAAAGTCCGGTACTGCGGCTCAGCTATCGATGCCGATGCCAAACCAAAAAATGAAGCAAAGCATACTAATTCAGAGAAGTACCTTTTGCCAAAAGATCAACAAAACATGTCATTCTTGGCTCCTGCTCCCCCACTGGTTCCTGGATTGACTGGGACCCTGAGTTTCTGTACTTTGAGGACCTTGTCATGTAGTATAAGGATTACATGATGTTGCTGGGGATCATACTCAACGGTAGGACCTTTTCTCATAGAATAGGAATCCATACGTGAATCCATGGTAATACAGTGACCCAGGCGTAACAGTATAGCGATTGGTCAGGCATAGAGATGCAAGTATACAGTGATTAGTCCAGATACTGAGCCCAACTGTCACGTGCAAATATACCTGTACTACGCAGCCGTATAAACAAAAGGTCTTTGCTTTCTACGTAAACACATCCAACTGACAAACTTCAAAATTAAAAAATTCAGGTTTCCTGAGCTTACAAGGGATGGAGGAAGTACAACATGATTTGGAGTCATCTTATCATCCCAACTGCCAAGGGCGAAAAAAAACAATAACATGTCCAGAACCCAATATACTTTAGTTCTTGAGGAAACTCCAAGGAGGGCGGGGGGGGAAGTTCCTCACAAATGAGTCTCTAGAAAGGTTTGGTGTAAATGCGTGAGAAAGAAGTGAGACAGACGATACCAGCCTGAGAAGAGAACCGTCCACACTGGTGTGACAGAAGTGATACGCCCTAGTCTGTTCCAGATGCAAGGTACGTTGGCATTCCCTCAGTTTTCCGCCACGGGTGCCGTTACGCTCTGTTAAGGGAGTCTCAACAGTCCCTGGGGTTGGGGTCTGTGTCTGGACGACATCACCACCCCCCCTGTCATGCCTGTCGCTGAGATTTAGATCACAGTGACTTCCTCTTTAAGGAAGCTACAGCTGGCAGGGTTAGCAATCCTAAACGTAATATAATAAAAGGTTTGCCTAATCATGCCAGTGGCTAATCCAAACTCGCCAGGCTTTACAGACCACGATTCAGCACTGTCATATAGGCCAACTGAGGCTGAACAAAGAATAGGGTTCCAATACTCCAGGAGATAATGGACATGTTGGTTGAAGCTGTGTTGTGTCGGGAAAGATCTCACCTGGCCATCTGCATATGTTTTTTGCGCAGCAGCAGCAGGAAGAGCACCAGCAGACTGATGAGCAGCACACTGAGCACAGCCAGCGCGGAGATAGCAGCTACACTCGGGTTCATCTCCTGAGCTACACACACACACACACACACACACACACACAGTATTAACACTGAATGACAGGGTGTGCCTCGTAATGCATATAAAAGAAGATACAAAGCAAGTAATAAACCTAGACATAGAGTTTCATTTCTTTAATCAGACAGGGATTCCATGCTCTAAACGGACATGACCAAATACCCAGAGTGCTGATGGTGACGTAGGCGGGGTCACTGGCTGTGCTGTAGCTGTAGCTGATCACGCTGCAGTTGTAGGAGGTCGAGGGCTGAAGGTTGCTCACAGTTAAAACGTGCGACTGAGAAATCTGGAGCTCAGAAGCCTGTCCGGACGAAAAAAAAAAAAAGGTTGAAATCTTTTTTTTATAATCAGAGAATAGATTCATTCAAGATGTGTAAATAAAAATCACTCGGGAAAGTTCTCAGAACAAACAGTAAGAAGTTCACGAGAAGGTTCTTAAACATAATTCTAAAAAAAAAAAAAAAAAACAAACAAACTCAAGAAGTTGTCTTGGGGAAACCTTTTCTTATTTAGGTTCATTCTTAAGAAATTTTCGTGAATCCTGTCCCAGATTTTCGAAATTTATGAGATTTAACATCCATCCAATCCATGTCTGATGGCTTTAATGTCTGAGGTCTTAACGATTATAACAGGAAACAAAAACACTGTCTCGTATAGAAATATCTCAAAATCATGTCTGAATGACAGAACGCTAGCACGAGCAAACCCCCTGAGACACCTGCTGACAGAAAAGAGAATTACAGCATTGAAGGCAAACAACGTGGTGAGGTTCACTTTTGTTTTCCTTTTCAGCAAATGCTCTACATGTTATAAAATAATCAAAGAGGAGAACTGCTACACTACACCACAATCTACTTCATGTTTTCATATTGAACTAATATTACTGTTTCAAATACATCACTGTGCAAAGTATCTCAATTACTATCTGTACTGTTACTATGGTAACATCCAGCCTGTTTCACAAAAGGTCACGCCCGAGTTTGATAACTAGCAAGAAAGATAATGTCACGTTTAAGATATGTTCATTTTGGCTTTGGATTGATTAGTGTATTTATGAAGAAGAGAAAATTATTATATTTTAATATTAAAAAAAAAATAAAATAATCAATAAATAAAATAAAAATTATAATATTGTGAAACTGGTCTTTTTGCAATGGCAAATTCCATGTGATCCTGGGCTTCTGACAAGCTGTCTGCAAACGAATTGCAATTCCAAGAAGAAATGCAGCAGTATTTTTTAATATTGAAAATAAAATTCAGCTGTTTATGACAAGTCTTTTGACTGATTTAAATGGAGTCAGAGCATCATCATTTCTTATGAATAAACTTGAAAGGAGGTAGTTAAATATTAGTGCTTGAGCCTTGAAGACTTAAGACGTGCTTTTGATCTACTCCCACATCTAGCTAACGTTAACCCTTTGAGAACCAAGGGACGCACTTGTCCTTTGCCGTTCATTTTGTTAGCGACCCCCCCTGGGAACGTGTACGCCCCACCCCGGTTCAGAACCACTGTTAGATTAAGCACTAGATTGAGCAATCACGTCTAACTGGATCAGTTTCAGCCTGGTTTCTCGTAAGGCTTTCCCCATTTCCATAAGGGTCTTAGAAGTCAGGAAACTCAGGCAAAGGAAATCTGCACACAGCACGGCTACTCCGGGCATCTCACTTCTGGAGTGACAGGGAACGCCCCTCATTATGGGGCCAGAAGAGGTGCCGGTAATCTCACAACCTGTGGTGGCTCAGCACCACAAACCAGGTCTGTACCTTCACCGGTCTGCATCACGTCTCAGGCCGAATCAGGGTTATGTTGCCTTTTGAGTTTCAAACTGGGCAGCCACGGGCTGTGGCAAGATCCTACATCTTGAAGATTACTTGCTTCGTGAAATGTAAAGCGAACCAGGGGTTACTCTTCTGTTAACCTTCCACCTGTGAGACTTATCCCATACCTCTTTCACCTTTGTACCCATGTGATTAGTGGAGCACTAGGAGATCTTCCTACCTTGAGGTGTTTGAAGGTCCCGAGCGGTCTGCAGCTGATGTGGTAGAAATCCACCACGCCTTCCTCAGTCCAGAGCAAAGTCACAGTGGAGTGTGTAGCGTTGACTGCATACAGGGACTTAGGAGGTACTGGGTCTGTTACAACAGAAAGAAATCCAATTTGAAGTTTAAGCAGTGCATTCCATTCCATGAAGACTGGAACAGACATGGTGCATGAGAAAATGTACAAAGGTGCCTAAATAAATAAAGTAACTTCCTGTTAACCGGTGCCATGACACCAAAACTGTTTCCTACTGGAGGACATGAGAACCTACAGTGAACCCAAGAGTTATAGAAATAATCATTCATTCATTATCTTCTGCTTAATCCACACGAGGTCGTGGGCCAGCCGGTGCCCGCCCGGCAACCCTAGTTACAAGGGCAGGAATCCAATCCGTCGTAGGGCACACGCACATAGTCACACTCTAAGGTCCACTTTAGAGACACCAATTAACCTAACACGTATGTCTTTGGACTGTGGGAGGAAACTGGAGTACCCGGAGTAAACCCACAAAGACACGGTGAGGACATGCAGACTCCACACAGAAAGGACCCAGGCCGCTCCACCCTGGGATTGAACACGGGCCCTTCTTGTTGTGAGGCAGCGACGCTATCCACTGAGCCCCCGTACTGCCCTGATTACAGTTAATGGGCCACAATTACCGAAATGTTCCACCAAAAGCTGGAGGTCATCTTGAGATCACAATCATTCCATGCATTAACCACAGCTGGAGATCACGGCATCCCTGTGCACCACCAACTCTGCTTACCAACTCACACTGCTTCCATATTACTGTACCTTCAGGTACCACTGACATCTGAAGATCATGTCCAGATAACATTGCCTACATTTAACTCTAACTGCTTGAGATCATGTGTCCAACACAACCCTTTTATGGACCACCAGCAAGCTAGGGATCATTTGGAGATCACACTCCCTCTGTGTACCACCACTAACTGGATTTCTCCCACAACTGAAGATGGAGAGCAGCTTGAGTTCACACCACCTGTACGTACCAGCTTTAAGACTACGGAGTTCAAACCAAACCCAGCTAGAACTTCTGTTCCGACCTTCTTTTCTCATTCTCCAAAAAGTGCAAAAGTGGCCTGCAAAAGTGGTTAGATACAATCAGCTAAAGCAACCTTAGAAAAGCAGTTCTTAATTATGCAACTCCGGAAAGGAGTTCCTAAATTTTCTGTAGAACGTAAGGAGAAAACAATGTCTACATTTACCACCATCCGTTAACCCTAGAACACAATCATTCCATGCATTAACCACAGCTGGAGATCACAGCATCCCTGTGCTCCACCAACTTCTCGCACTGCTTCCATATTACTGTACCTTAAGGTACCACTGACATCTGAAGATCATCTCCAGATAACTTACACGTTTAAAATTCAACACCAACTGCTTGAGATCATGTGGCAATCACAACCTTTTCATGGACCACCAGCAGCGGAAGATCTTCTGGAAATGGCAGTTCGTGGACCACCAACAAGCTGAGCATCATCTCTAGATCACACACACAGAGGACCAAAAGACCTTTGTGAACATCCGACTGATCGATATCCAGAGACGAAACCTGCAAAAGTGATTTAATACAAATCAAAGCAACCTTAGAATAACAGTTCTTAAGGACGCAACTCCAGAAAGCTCCTCAAATTTATATTTAAATATTCTGTAGAACATCATGAGAAAATACCATCTACATTTAGCACCATGCCCATCTACCACCTGTAGCTGAAGACCAAACAGCCCTGATACCATGGAGCACCAATGTCACCTCCACCTCCACATCACATTTTCTCAGTCCTCAATAAGGGGTCTTTTATTTAACGCTGATGACAGTGTTTCCACTAAGCACATTTTTATTTCTGTCACATTATTGCTGCTTAAAAGCTTTGAAGTGTCACAAAATCGCTAAACTATGCAGAGGGCTTTTAAATCGAAACCACGGACGGAGAGCGAAACGAAAGTGAAAAGGGATTACGCCCAAGGGAGCTGAGAGAAAAGAGAAAAGTAGAAAAAAAAGGATTGTTATATCAGATTTTTGCTTTTAAAGAATATTTGCAATTGATCATGAAGCCCATCACACACGGGCCCCGGCTTCATGAAAAGAAATGAGTACATAAAGCCACCGTAGATCACATGACCTAAAAGTTTACACGGAGAAAGCCAGTCTTTTTTTCAGCAAACAAACAAACGCTTAAGGCCAAGTTAACTCGGATAATGTTACGACCTTGCATGAACTGAAGCTGAACAATATTTCAATAAATTTAAACAAACGAGCATGAATATAAACAAGAAAAGCCAAACTGCAGCCTTTGTGAATAAAAGTCATTCCAGCGTGCAAACAGATGTCAATACGTAGGTCGTTCTGCACTGTTGCTGTTCTAGATATATTAATGTAATGCATTAGGAACAATATTTGGCAGGAAATGTTGCAAGGAACTTCCGTTTCACCATTCTGTCCTCGTTCTCCTTCTCTTTGAGAGCACGTGATGAGTTCTATCCTTTGAACTTCTGGCGCAGCCTACAAAATGTGGTCTGATATAAACATCCGGAGCAATGTCAGAACAAACAGTTCTTCAGGGTGTAGCTCCAGAAAGCGCCCTGCCATCCGAAACAAAGTCTGCTCCTAAATATTCAGCTGGAGGTTCCTACACTGATGGGCATGCTTTATCTGTGCCATACCGCTGTAATTACATGCTAACGATTTTCTTAAATTTCTGTCCCCTCCTCGTCTACCTGGGGTGAGCCGATAAACGACATTTACGAGAGGCTCTGCAATAAATCAATTTAAAGCGAACAAAGGCAGCGTTTTAAGAAGCTGGCGGCTCTCCTCAACGCTAATTCCTACCCTGTTTTTAAGGTCCGCTCTGAAAGCTTACACACGCTTCCTCAGAGACCGGGGGAACACTGTTAGAATAATGTGCTGTGTGTAAATAGATACGCGATTTAGTTTATCGCAGGCAGTATGTGTAGGGCTGGCTCGATACAAATTGTTTAAGCCCGATAACTTGAATATGTGGCGATACCAATATCAGACCGGTACGCTGCTAGCATCTCTTGAAACACTGGCGTTGTGTACGTTGCACTCGGCTGTTTTGCGTTTATCATCCTTGAGCTTAAAATAACTCCACTCAGCTGACATGATGAGCATGTTGCTAGCTAACAGTTTTAACTCGAGTCCCAGCTATCGCTCACGTGACACGTCTGTGTTTACGGCGTGTCGTCCAGATTGTAGTAAAGTATAAACCTGATAGGAAAGATATCGGATTAAAC
The DNA here is from genome assembly GCA_036873895.1 of Parotocinclus cabessadecuia. Taxonomy (NCBI): domain Eukaryota; kingdom Metazoa; phylum Chordata; class Actinopteri; order Siluriformes; family Loricariidae; genus Parotocinclus; species Parotocinclus cabessadecuia. The sequence continues at coordinate 19,627 of JAYJMA010151408.1, read as the reverse complement.
AGTTTTTACCGTGATTTTGTCGCATATCGGGCCGATCCTGATACAGAGATTTGAATCGGTACAGGCCTAAGTATATTTGATGTGGTCAATGAAACATTCATTCTTGCATATCAGGCCTAGAACATATTTCAAAAAATGGTGGGCGGGGGGCAGGGGGGGGGAATTTATGCCTAGCAATGAGAAATAAATAATGATGTGATTTTATACTCCTGTTGCTAAACCTGATTTGGTGCAAAAACAGTAAAGAAACAAAGAAAATGACTGAAATGTTTAAAAAGGATGTTCCTCTAAGATTGGAAGGGATTGGTCCATATTTCTCCCTCTACAGACCATGATATCATTAAGCGATTCAAAATCTGGATGAATTTCAGTCCTAAAAAGGTTCAAATGAAAAAGGCTGATCTCTCTGTGCTCCTTCAGACATCACTGCATCAAGAACCGTCGTTCATCAGTATCTGATAAGAGCACATGGGTAAGGGATTACTTTCTCAAACCTTTATCAAGCTCTAAAATACAGAGTTACATTCATAAATACCACTTCAAACTTTACTGTACAAAAAACAAGCCTCCTGTTATAACCAGGCCCAGAAGCTCCGCCCACCCCTCTGGGCTCGGAGGCATCCAGAAGGGACCATCACCATGGAAACGGTTACTGCGCTCAGACCAATCAGTAAAAGGAGCATCCAGACCCGCTATGAGGAACAGGTCCGTTAGGGTCATTTACACTTCGGTGATGCAGCATTAATGCAGAAAAGTACACCGAGATTTTAGAGCAACATAAACTGCCTTTAAGACAACAGCCTTTATAACAAGACAAAACAAACAAAACCAAATGCTGCACACATTATAAAGGCGTGGCTGCATGACCCTAACCCTATGCGTTTTCCACACTGTCTCAACTGGTACTGATTTGGGGTTAAACTGAAGCGTTTAACTGCTTATTCAGAAAGGTTTTTCAAGGTACAGGAAACACGTTGGTTGGAAAGAATGAGACGAGCCTAAGAGGCAGACAAAGGCAATTATTGGAAATGTTAGGTAAACAAAGCATGCAGGTGAGTGTGTGTTATTCAGCGAGGTGATTAGCATTACAAACAGTCACGAGTGGAACGTTACATACGGGCCCATCTTAATGACTCTTTGGTCTCCAGTATTCAGATGGAAATCTGAGCCTCGTGCATTGGAATAAAGATCTGCCACCTGTGTGTGTGTGTGTGTGTGTGTGTGGCCCCCAAGACTGTCTTTAGGGCCCTGTGATATCATTGCTGACATTTCTATCCTCCTTGCACCTGCTTTTAAAAAAAAATTGTGCCCACTTTAAACAAGGCGCGGTCGCCTTGTCCATTGCAGAGACCCGGGTATGTACAGATCGCTCCGGCTCAGCCAGATCTCAATCTGAATGCTCAAACAACGATGCATTATTAATAACTCTGACGGCCCGCGGTGCAAAAAACTCAACCTAATTATTCAAGTTAGAGGGCAAACTGCATCAGAATAATAATGAGCCTCTTAATGTGCGCTCCTGTAATGCTGAGTTTTAATTCCGTGCAACAGTGTTTTGTTTTTGCTCCGTGACCCTGATGTTTTTCCCCTGAAGACCAAGGGTGCCTGTACATTAAAGAGAACAAAGACTCTCTCTCTCTCTCTCTCTCTCTCTCTCTCTCTTTCTGTCTCTGCTGGGCAGGATCTGTGCCACTTCTTAACACTGCAAACGTTTACCAAACATGTTCTGCCTAAACACTAGCTATTTTTTTTTTTTTTTTTGCTCAAATTCTCAAATTCTGAGCGCGAGTCCACAAGGATCACAACTAGAGCACAGCAATGATAAAGGAGGTGAGAAAGAAGCTACAGACCTCCAGAAAACTCTCGAATTTCCCCTGGGGAACACCCCGCAGTCCAGAAGCTGTGCTTCACCAAAGTTTGCAGACGATAGTCCGGATATTTACTGCTTTAGAGGAAATGCTTGGATTTAGAACTGGGTCCAACAGTGCGAGAAAATGACGAGTTTTGGGTTCATATGATGATTTAAAAATGAATATGAAGAGGATCCCAAAATAATTGCCGGATATTCTGATGCTGTCCACACCCCCATCACTGTCAGGGTGTTTTGACATGTTCATTTCGAAATATCCCCTCACTATCTTCAAATCCACAGATAAAATGAGTTAAAAACTATTTCTTTACTAATGAGGCACCTAGTAGTCACGTAGGTCATTACGTAGTTTTGTTTCGTTGAAAGCTACAATAAAAATCGATATGTAGACTCAGAATCAATAAAATGCAAGAAGTGTCATGGTGTGAAGCTGCTGGACAGGTTGCAATTATTGACATGACGATAGTTTATGGTACGAAGAAATGCAACTCCATCACCTAAAGCATGGGGTATGAGGTGATTTCAGGTAACTCCAGGTCCTGAGGGTCTGGGTCTTGAGTCTTGAGGTCCATGAAGGCTGGGTGGAAGTGCATGTACCCAGTGAAATCCTGATTAGGCCCCAGAACTACCCAACATGGATGACCAGGATAAACTACGAAAAACTGGAATACATCTCATTGTTTGATTTGGTTCTTGGATGGTAATCGAGAGTAAAACTACTAAAGACTGAGGTGCCAAACAGCCAAGTCCCAACGCCTCTGTTCCTCTAAAGCTCTGCATGCTAAACGAACCTCCATAATAAATGATCCGAACTGGATGAAGTCATTAATCATCAGCCCCCGTCGTTTTTTTGAAGGATATCCGTGGGCTTCCACGCAAACGTTGCAGGGCGCGTGCCGAGTCGGCTTCTGCAATAGCGAAACATGTAGAAGGAAGGAAAGCGAGAGCCTTGCGCTGATCGATAACTGGATGCAAACCCATGCATCATCACAAAGGAAGCGGTACAAGAACGAGGGGAAATGAAGAAGGATATGGCAGAGGAAATGAAGGACTGAGAGGAGCCGCTGACATTTTCTCTGGTCAATTAATTAAGCTGCAAAAAAGGAGCTCATGAGCATCGCTAGAGTCATTATCACCTCAAATAACAAACATTCATTATCCAAATCCCAGCCTGCAGCATTAATACAGCCAGGCTGGTTGATAAACATGCTAGGTCTTCAACAGCCTTCATTAATATAGTTCCACGGAGGCCCTGTTATCTTCAGCAGGTCCATCCCATAGTATTCCCTGCACCTTCTAAGATGAAAACTGCAAACCGCATGCTTTACAAATCATCATTACTCTATTCTAGCTCAGATTTTAATTTTTTTATTTTTTCTTTTTAAAACAGGTTCTTAAGGGATTCGTTACCATTCGGCAACAAAAGCATGGTACCATCAGGGATCCTGGGACTAAGGCATGGCCTGCACCACGTTAAACAGGTCACCCCTATGTTTTGGATTAGGTTAAGGTGTCATCCTATGTTTCAACATTACAAGGGTTTGGCCAAACCCAAAAACCCACAAACAGCCCAGAGCAATCAATTTTTCTCTAGTAGCAGCTGACCGGTGGGCATCCTTGTGATGTGCCCAAACTCCCTCAACTAGCACCTCTCCATTTAAAGGACTCAGAGGATCACTCTTTCATAAGGTATGTCCATAAACCCATCACAGGGCACATTTTGGCACTATTCAAGTATTCGGGTTCATGAACGGGCGGACTCATTTGGACTTGGTCTTGTCTCAGTCTCAAGGTAAGATGGACAAATGTTGAGCAGGGCTGAGTGTGATGTGTCTGTCAGAGGTAACTAATTATTACTTATTACTGTTTAATTAGGGCAGCACGGGGTCTCAGTGGGTGGCACGGCTGCCTCACAGCAAGAAGGTCCGAGTTCAATGCCAGGGTGGAGCGTCCTGGGTCCTTTCTGTGTGGAGTCTGCATGTCCCCCCCATGTCTGTGCGGGTTTACTCTGGGTACTCCTGTTTCCTCCCACAGTCCAAAGACATGTGCGTTAGGTTAATTGGGTGCCTCTAAAGTGACTGTGCGTGTGTGCCTTACGATGGATTGGCATCCTGTCTAGGGTTGTTCCTGCCCTTGTCGGGTGGGCATCAGCTGGCCCGCGATCCCGTGTGGATTAAGCGGAAAATAATGAAGAAATGAATGAATGCAATTTATTTCTTACTACAGACTTATATGACAAGATACATTTATTTTATTCTTACATTTATCACCTAAGCCACCCAATTCCTTATTGCAGTTAGGGAATTTTTCCTTGCCTCTGTCAAACTAGGCTTGCTCAATAGTGGCATTGACCTTAGAAATTAGAAAGCTCCTTTGATAATCGATTCCAGCGGCCTTGACAACAACCCTAGCTAGACCCTTGACCATCTTTTTTCAGTCAGTATCCAGTGTCCATGATTAAATGTGAGGATATGAATCATTCACCACTCTAGATTGGCCCAGTTCATGTCAAACTCCCAATCTCTTTTCCCATCACTTATCTTCTACCACTTTACAGTGACTGGGTGCTGAACGCTGCACTCCTGGCACCTGCCAGACCCAAAGTTCATTTGTTGAAAGGCTTTATGGAAATCGATATAAGCCAATCCATGAAGTTTCTGATACAGTTCACCCACGTGTTGAACGGTGCCACAAATCAACTTCAGGAAAAGGATCTAGAACCTAGATGGATGTTTTTCACTGAGCAGTGAAATGAGAGTTTGTTTCCATTTCACCATAAAAGTCTTACTGACCAATCCAGAATGGATCAGATTTATTGAAAACCTGTCACTCTACGATGGTGCCAAGTTGAAGGTCACTGAGCTGAGTTAGTCCATGGAGATGCATAGCTGTACGTCACACAGGTTAGACAAAAAATTCGACATATTTTTGTCCATTTAGTATATGCAATCCCATCATACGCTCTGGATATAACATAATCAGTACCTGTCTTATCTGAAGGACTGGAACTCAATTACGTTTTTCTCTTCCATTCGCTCTAACACTCCATCATAACGTCCTTCTTTCCCATCTGGGATGGAATACTCAAGCCCAGAGGCTTTTCATTCTCGCAGAGCAGCTTGCTGATGTGATAACTTAAAGGTGCAGCTTTCGTAGCCAACAAAGAGACTATAGAAATAAACGTATATGCCATTATCCCAGCAAACCGAGCAGCTCTGAGTAATCCAGACTGCTATCAAAGAGCCGGGAAAGGTTTATGTTTTTTTTTGTTTTACGTGGTGTGAACGGTGGGTTTCCAAGCACATAATGGTTAGGATATGGTCTTATACGTTTATATTCGATCTATAGGCTGTAGCTCACTGCTGTGGTTATGTTTTTCAACACAGTAAGGTGATTATGTCTGACAGCAGCTACTAACACACACAAAACATCTTCTGAGGATGGACTAGACATCTTTCTGACTCCCCAAAGAGAAGAGAAAAGAAGAGAAGAGAAGAGAACGGTCCTGCTTCATTATGTCCACAAGTCATATATGATTAAAAGCCTACACTTTAGTGTTCTCTGTTTCTATGGGTCTATATTCAACCCTTCCTGTATTTGTATGGTTTTGCATTCTGAGTTGGGTTCAGGGTCAGTTATTTGTTCCTTTGAGTACCATGTTCCTCTGAGCTTAAGATCACCGTTCCATGGAGTCCCATGTTCCTCTGAGCTGCAATATTTAATTGAGTCTCATGCTCCCCCAAGCTTTATTTTGCCTTGAGTCCAATTTTCCTTCGAGTCTCATGCTCCCCCGTCGTTTTTCACTCCCATGTATCTCCCAGCCTCAAGTCCAATGTCCTGGTGGGTTTCACATTCCCCTGAATGTCATGCTCCCCTGAGCCCCACACTCACTTCAGTCTTATGGTCGTAAAGACCAATGTTTCATTGAGTCCTATGCTCTCCAACTTCCAATTTGCTTCTAGTTTTAAGGGTTCCATGGTACATAATTTCCGAGGACTCCACAAAGGCCAAATTCTCCTATTTTCATATATTTAAAATTCACATTTTATTCAGAAGACATTTTTTGCAGGGTTCCGTCTTCCCTTTCTCCTCCATTCCCTGGGCCTATACTTATTAGGGCTCCCATTTGACTTGACCATTTGACCTATACTCACAATACCCTATATTCAGAATTAAAAATACTTTTTTTCATAGGCAGCACGGGGGCTTGGTGGGGTAGCACCGCTGCCTCACAGCAGGTCCAGGGTTCAATCCCAGGATGGAGCGGCTTGGGTCCTTTCTGTGTGGAGTCTGCATGTCCTCCCCGTATATGTGTGGGTTTATTCCGGTTCCCAAAGACGTGTGTTAGGTTAATTGGTGTATCTAAAGTGACCCTTAGTGTGTGACCGTGTGTTTGTAGGGTTGTTCTTGCCCTTGTGCCCAGAGTTGCCAGTTGCTATTTTAATAGACACAGTGTAAGACCACAGGAAAGTGAGGTCCTGCGGAATCTCGAAATGTCCCCGTACGTTCTCTACAAGTTTGTAATTCTGTGCCCAAAGAAACACAATGAAACTGAAGAATGATGAAATGGGAAGACACGTTTGGTGGAAGCTGAATGTGAATCGGAAGATTGGAATCTGAGGTTACACACTGTACAGTTTTCATGAAATATGAGGACAGAGATAAATAGTAGCCTAAAATAAGGTATGCTAATAGCTTATCCTAATCACACCGCAGTGATACGCTTTTGATTTATAATTCCTGCGTGGCTGTTACGGCTGAACACTCTCGACTTGGCCTTGCACTGCCACGCCTCGCTCAGAGCAAACCTCGACTTAATCGTCTTTATAAGGGATGAGTAGTGGGGAAAATGGACGGGAGTGATGAAATGCGCCGAGGCATGTTAGCGAAGCTGTAAACAAGGCCAGGTGGAGCGTATTGATCACGTTCGCTCTGCCACCTGCACCGGCAGAGCGCTGACAATTGGTAATTCTATACACTGAGCAAGCGTCTTATTGTGCCACATCAGTACTTGCTTATGTACACAAAACAGCTACAGAGTTAGTGAGAGTTAGCAGAGGGCTATTATCCTACCTCTGAGCCTGTAGTCTTTACAGCGTCAAATCGATAGCGCTCGCTCTGCCTCCTTCCCCATCTCACTCTTTTACACCACTAATACTTGAATCGGTGGAATCGTCTTCCATTGTTCTGACTATCACCAGCTCGCTTTTGTTCATCATCTCAGTCTTCCGTCTCTGTCAATCAGCGTGTGATATCTCTTTCCTGATAAGCGCTGTAGCTCTGCTTTTTACTACACCTATTCTGCAGAACCTAGAGGTCATGAAATTCATAGTGATACAGCAAGCAGCTTTCAGGAGATGCCTCCACTAGAAAAAAGCAAAAGAAAAAAAATTCCAGCCCTGATATGCCCTCCAGACCCTCTGCCACATTGAACTGATTCACTTCTGTTTGTCTGGGGGAAAAGCTTTTTCTCCATCTTCTCATCTCCCCTGTACAAAAATGAGGTACGTGATCACAGTTACATGTATTCTCAAGTCGCTCTGGTGTCGGGGTCCCAAATGTTCACTGCGCCATGCTCCTAAGCTCATGAGATCTAGGTTTTGAGGGGCTTCTTTCGTTTAAAAAGTCATACACTACTGTCCCGAGTGTCCCCTTAGTGTTTTCTGTACTTACAATGGTCTTTTCTTCCCAGTTACAAACGTTTCCAAGGGTCCTGTTTTTACGACCCATGCTATTGATTACTCTTTTTCTGTATGGGGGCATTTCCCATGAGCCTGAGCATGTCGGTGGTCATGTAAATTACAGTGCTACTTCCAAAGTGGTGGTTAGTGCTTGTTTTGAATTGACTCACTGCCTTGTTTTGATTGCTTTAAATGTTTGTTCAGCTCATTTTCTTTGGCTTGTGTTTGCTTTCATTTGATTGTGTTTGACACTTGTAATTCTGATGCAGACTTCTGCCCATTCTGATTCATAACATTCACTTTCACCTCTTGGATTTCAGACGATGATTTGGGGCTGTGCATGTTGACAGGCCTTGTTGGGCACCCCCTTCCATTCAAACTTGTTTTCCTTGCTGATCTCATGGTCCCCAGTATCAAAGGTATCCCATAGTCACAACGTACTAGGGAGCGGTCCCAAGACACTTATGCTCTACAGATCTTATGGTAAAAGATTTTTCCATGACTGTAGAGCTACAGGGTTCCACTATACATATTTCTACTCATCCTTGGTCCTTTATTCACAAGCGCAACATCCTCAGAGCTTCCTCCCTACACCTACAGTCCGTGGAACATGTATTCTCTAAAGATCCTGTAATAACGGCGGTTCACACAGCCCTATGTTTTGAAGGCTCCATACTCCCACTCTAGCATCATAACACCATCAGGCTCACACGTTCAGAGTTTCCTTCACCACAGTGCCGATCGTTTACCTCAGTCAACACTGTGTACACAAACAGCATGTGCTAAGCTGCTGTTAATAAGATTAGGCTGTTTGTTGATATAAAAACAGAGCTGAACTCGGTTTTGCGTAACGTTTCCAAAACCTTGCGCTGCGTGAGAGCGTTAAGTGGATTAATGGGAGGAAACGATGGATGCCAGAGGAACTGCACACAGGAACTAACGAGATTTTAATGCGTCATGAAAAATGAATGTGGAAGCTCTTCCAGAAATGAGAGGAATCCTGCTGCTGCCTTTCGCAAAATGTACAAAGAGGCCACACACGGATCAGGAGGAGGGGACAAACCTAGAACTAAAACCAGGGTCCACAACAAGGACTGAAACCAGGGTCCAAACACACAGTGCAATAATTAAGAGAGGCCAGAAGTAAGATATTAACCTAAGGCATATCTTTGCAAGGAAAGTGGAGACAGGAGAGAACCCACATAGATATGAGGGAGAACATACAAACTCCACACAGGCAGTTCGAGTTATGAGATTGGTTTAAATAAATTCTTAATTTGCAGAAAGCAAGACGTTGTTGATTGACTGACTGAGGGATTTATAAAGGCACTTTTTATGAATCAGATGTGGAATAAACTAAACTAACTATTGACATCTGTCATGCTTATTTTTTACTTACACCTCCACTTTTAGTTTGTATTTTAGTTAATTGCAGTTAATTGCCTCTCTGTTCTCCTTCTCTCAGTCCACTCACTACAACTCCCATAATCCTGCAATTTCACAGCATGGTCAACAAATCGCCAATAATAATGACACGAATCACACCTGTTCTCATTCTTACCTGCACTTTATAATACCTGATGCAACAGTGACCCCTACAGAAACCGGATAAGGTTCTTTGGGGGAAAAGCACTGGTACCATGACCCTGACCGAATTCGGCAAGCAAGGAATTCAAGGTAATTAATGCAACTTAAATGCTTATAAATCTTCAAAATGTTAAAGCTCACCTAGCACGGAGAGCTCACAGGAGGCGCTAATATTCTCGTTCTTGTTGTGAGCGACGCAGCTGTAGGTTCCCGAGTCGTCGTCGGTTACGCTGCTGATCAGTAAGTTACTGCCGCCGAGTAACGTGTACTTCCTGGATCTGTGAGCAAGAAACGACAGGTTTAGCTAACGAACGGTAAGGGGACAGCAGGTATCCACACACACACACACACACACACACACACACACCTGATTTGGATCATCTCATTGCCTCTCATCCAGTAGAAGGATGGGGTTGGGTAGCCGGAGGCGGAACACTCCAGTACAGCATCTCTACCCTGTAGAGCCATGACCTTCATTGGCCTCTGGAGGAAGACCAGGTTTCTCAACACTCCAGGTTCTGTATATGAAAAAACACACAGGGTTCAGTACACACACACACACACACACACACATACACATACACACAGAATACACACCACTATACACTATTACACAAAATATGGGCTGCTTAAAGGACAAAGCGTTCAGTCCGAGGGCCAGCATTTAGTCTGGTTTAATTTCTAACCATTTTCACCAAACCCATCAGAAAGACAAAAAGGATTTACTTGTGTAACTGCAAACATCTTTCGGGGAAGAGCACATTTTTCCCAGAGTCGAGGATCAAACACTGTGGGATTCAAATGTTTTTGGTCAAAGTGTATTAGGGAGCAAATCGGTTCTGGGGGACCTGCGGCGCCTGACGTCTTTCCTAAACTACGCTCCTGATTTTATTGCAGCTCCACAACGTCCTGCCTTCACAACAAGACTTTTCATTACCTGAGAGCTTCCTCGAGGTCCCGAGCATGAGAAAACCATCCCGAAAGTAATAACGAGTTGTTTACAGTAATAGGGGTTAGCGGAGAATAAGGGGTGGTGCTACTCGAGGGCCACTGGGACAGGAGTGTGATATGAAGCTGGACAGACGATGCGTTCGGTACTAAACCAGTACAGAGATCATATTCATTTGGTCCTTATTTAATGGAGACTCTGTGTATCGGGGTACAGTCACACTGCGAGGAAGATACGTCCATCTTTCACCAATAGGTGGCACTCCCAGGGTGTGTCTCAAAAACGCATCAGGATTCAGACGTCCAAATTAAGAGCATGTCCGGTTTGGGACTAGTCACCTGTCGTAGCATGCTTTGTTCATTTACTTTTTACAACGTCAAATAAGTGCACGTTAAAAAAAAATCACTTTTTACATTTTCCTCTTACTTTTATTTCAATACAGACAAAATAAACAAGATATTTCTTATAGAAATATTAAGGATGTTTTTTTCCAAGATTTATCCAATGACAATGCACCTTAGATCTCAGAAATGTCATTCATTAATATCAGGGATTACTTTATGAAACCTTTATCAAGCTCTACAATACAGTTACATTCATAAATACCACTTCAAACTTTACTGTACAAAAAACAAGCCTCCTGTTATAACCAGGCCCAGAAACTCCACCCACTTCTCAGGGCTCAGAGGCATCCAGAATGGACCATTACCATGGAAACAGGGATTGTGCTCAGACCAGTCAGGATTACAGATCTTTTTTTTGGATAATCCAGACTGTTAGAAGGAACAACTCCAAATGCCAAGCATCAAGGTACGAGGTCGGTTCGGGACCCTTGGTAAAGGTCATTTACGTTTATGTGATGCAGCATTAATGCAGAAAAGTACACCAAGATTTTAGAGCAACATATCCTGCCTTCAAGATGACGTCTTTACCAGGGACGTCCCTGCATTTTATAAAACAAATCAAAACAAATCAGAGAGAGATACGACTGAAATATATATATCCCTTCCAGTTTCTCTATGATGAACACTGTATTTAAATATTTTCATCATTTGTTCACACATTTGTTGACCATTTGTTCTTTGTTGGAGATCCTCTGCCCACCTTTTGCTCATCAACCTTTTGGGGAAACTGATTTTGTACCAATTCCTGATTACCTGTTTGAATCACATCATTATTTTATCTCACTACTAGGCCTAAACTGCCGTCATCCCAACATTTTTTTGGAATGCGTTGCAGGCTTGAAATGCAGGCACGCATATTTATTAACAAATAAATACCTATGGTTCGGTTGATCTAAAAGGTAAAGTATATTTAAGGAGCAACTGCTTTTTTTAATATCTGAATTAATCATACCGTCCCAAATGTTTCTGATTTTCTCACAAATTGATTGTGACTGGTATAAAAAAGTGCTGGAACCTTAACCTTCAGTGCTGAAAATCCAACTCCATCTCATTCTCTCTTCACGGAGGGAGAGGTATCACTGCTACGCCTGTGATTTAGATTTCAGATCGGATTTCTCACCTCCGTCCTGACTCGGGTCGCTCCTGCTCCCTGATGGATCTGACACTCGCACAGCGCTGTGCCGCTCTGATCCGCTAGACCTTCTCGAGTCTGTTTACAGCCTCTCTTTCGGTCATGACCCCCTCTCCTTCTCTCCAGCCTTCAGACTTATTTGAGCCATGTTTGTGGGGTTTTAGTTGTTTAGAGCTGTCAGTTCGCATCAGAGCAGGGAGCAAGGTGCACTGGGAATACGGAGGATCCGCCATGGAAACAACACACCAGCAGAGCTCACTTACACTGAGGAAGACGTGGAAAGAGTTGAACCTGAACTGAAAAGCCCGTCATCCATCCGTATATCCATCCAAATCCATCCATCCGACTGGAAATACATATAAATCTTTACCTCCAGTCTCTCCCCGTTCACCCACCGACCAACCAAATCTCCATCTATATCCATCCATTTATACTCCTACCCAACCAAAGAGCCAACCCATATCCACCCATCTACATCTATCCAAATTTCTAACCATCCATGACATTAAATCAATCGATTCATATGCATCTGTCCCCATCCACCTACCTATTCCTAGACCTAGCCATCTATCTATGGATCCACCTATCCAAACATAAACCTCTCCACCTACCTGCCCATCCCTCTATCTAATTATACATTCACCTGTCCACCCACCTACCCGCCTTTTCCATCCAAACATGCAGACATGATCTTATCCCCAGACCTCCCCATGTGTCCATCCACCTTTCTGTTCATCCATACCATTCTATCTTGCCGTTCTGTGTTTGCATCCATCTTAATGTATCCAGCCAAAAAATCCATGTATCCAGCCAACCCCAGCCGCTCATCCATCCAATTATCCCTATGCAGTAGAACATAAAAATCCAGCCAGTGTGTGACCTTATGTAAATGTGTGCTTGTTATTCTGGGTAAAACGCCGCTCTAGGACTGCAGAAAATTCAAGTGTGTGTCTCTGTGTGTGTGTGTGTGTGTGTGCGTCTGTGTTTGTCAGGGAAGTGAGAAGCTTAATGCATTCTCGGACACGGCGTAGAGAATAGAGGGAATCCACACCGGCTGTCTGTGTTGCAGAGAACCGCGAGGCTCAAACACTCTTGCAATCTCCCCCACCCTCCAGATCAGCGGGGAAGTGTAAGCTCCACACTGTGCTAATACTCATTACACCTTAAACCCCCGATTCAGAACTCCAGGCCCTAAACGCAGCCGCATTCTCCCCGCTCCGATGCATCAGAGTCAGCTCAGGAAGCAACTCCATGAATAAGCAACGAGATGAATCAGGTGAGGAAGAGATCCGCGCCGCGAGTTAAATAACCTTCAGAGGCGACAGCAAAGGGGCACTTATCATTAACAGCGGCGTACAACCAAATCCCGCTTTGTGAGAAGAGAAAATAAAAATAACCACGCTGCCGTCGAGGACAGGTGTGAGATGTGGTCTTTAAGGCTGTGATGAAATCCGGCGGTTCAGGTAAAAACGGTACGGTAAACAAACCTTCAAATTTATGGATGCACATCAAAGGGCTTGTACCCTGTGGATTTTTAGGATGCTCTCTCTCCGAACCCAGACACACACCTGGATTAATCAGTTTGAGTCAAGGCTAAAGGAAATGATATACACCCCAAGTCTTAATATCTGTATATAACAGTGTGGGTTGTAGACCCGCTTGGGGGTAAGAGGGGTGTTCACTCAAGCTGTACTCACCAGGTAAGACGCGCAGGTCGGCGTCGGTCCCCGTGCGGGCGCTGCCTGGGTTCTCTGCCAGGCAGCGGTATGTGGCGGCGTCGGGAGGCTGCACCTTGCTGACCTGGAGCGAGCCTGAAGGCAGAACCACCACCCTGCTCTCGGGGTCCAATGCAAGGGGCAGCTCATCACGGTTCTTCTGCCAGCGCACCACGGGCATAGGTTCGCCGGTCACCTCGCAGCGCAGGAGCGCCGTGTCACCCATGTAGGACGACACCGACTCAGTGGGCACCACCACGCGAAGAGGACCTGAGGGACAGCAGGAAAGATTGGTTTGAATTTGAACAAAAAAGGCCACGGACGATAAGCCTGCAAGGTCTTACAAACCACCCCCCTAAACGGGCCCCGGTATCAATTCCAGTCAGTGCCTGACCGTAAAAGGCAAAGGCGATGATGCTTAATGTAGCTGTAACACTGAAAATTAGACTTTAAATAAAGCAAATTCGAATAAAAAAAAATCACCTGGCTGCTATCACATTAAACTAGAACTGCGTTTACAGAATATGATTATAAGTGGTGCGTTAAAAAGAGCGGTAAGACTCACTGAATTTTAAAGCCTTTACCATTATGTTCACTAAGAGTACATAAATGACACACGCCAAAGTTTAGCAGACTTAAAAACCATCAGTGGGAATCAGAAAATCTACCAACACCGATTTATAAAAAAAAAACAAAAAAAAAAAACGGCGCTAATCTCCTGGAGGGTTTGGCGTGCACGAGCCAGGCTTTGGATTTGGGCTGCACATGTGGTGCGGCGTGTGAATGGACCCACTGGGGAACTCCAATTATTTTGCAGCTTGTGCAAATGAAGCGAACGACCCGGGCGCAAAAGCCAGGTTGTTATCAGCATGATTGTCAACATTATAGCCTTAACTGGCTCCAATTACGACGAGGATACACAGCGAGCACGTAGCATTCTCTAGAAATGGCATTCCAATTTGTAGGCAAATGCACGCTCTCATTAGCTCTCTAACCTAATCTATTTTAGCAAGTGAAGGAGACAAACGAGGGAGCGCGGCACCTCGCAGCCGAGTATGAAATTGGAAATTGGAACGCCGCCCGATCCTGGTCCGTCACGAAAAAAACATATGAAATGAGAGGCATTTTTAATACGGCCGTATAATCTGGATTAGCAAGCGAAGGAAGCCGAGAGAGAGAGAGAAGTGGAACACAGGGCCGGGGAAGGAACGACAAAGTGTCGCAAAGGGCAAGCGTGGGCGAGCGAGACCAGTTGTGACGTCTGTTCTGAGAGAAATCAACATGATGGAGATTCATTTTGAACATGCATGTGTTCTGTAGCGTTCTGATTCATCAGGACTGAAAACTGCGGCCAAAACGACAAAAGCAGCTCAGCGTCACGAGACGTCCGACATTAATCCCATTATTTCCCTTCACACTCCTTCTCTCGGGACATGGGCATCTTAACGGGCGATGGGAGGCCTGGGATTTGTGAGAAACGCCAGAAGAACGAAGCAGAGACGTGGGCTGGGAGATGGTTGGAGAGCACGTCCAAAAGTTGTTGGGACACCACAGCGCATGACAGGAACGGTAAGTCGCCACATGGTGTTCTTGGCACCGAACGACATATTCTGTTTTCTCTCCAAGCTGTCTTAGCTGTTGTAGTTCAGTGACCGGTTTAAGTGAAATTTTCCATTAAGATGAGTACGATTCTCTAAAAGTTCAAAGATTGTTTCAGAAAAAAACATCTTTCTCATGAAAAATAGAAAACAGAAAATTAACTTCCAATTATTTCAGGGATGCAAAACCTCATCCTAACGTGCCAAAGGCGAAGGAAACGATTGCCTTTTCAAAGTTGAAATCCAATAAAGAACTGGTTTCGATCCATTATTCCTCGGAACTATTTGAATTTCATTTAACGTTCAATTTGTATTTTGACAAACGCAGTGCACCTCAGAGCAAACAAAGCCTAGCTCAGCCCTTGTGATAGTTGGAACGGACCCCAGGTTCACTGTAAAACTGTCATTATTTTGTAGGGATGTAGAAAGAACCTATTAAAAATGTTGTCAAATCTTCTTATATACACTGCTCACACAAAATAGGGGCTATTTCAAAATAAAAGATCCCCTAAGTTTTGTGAGTAGTGTATACATTTACATTATTTATCCAGAGCGACATACAATTTATAAAGTCTTACAATCCAAGTAATTGTTGGGTAAGGGCCTTGCTCAGGGACTTAATTGTGGCGGTGGGGTTTGAACTCTGGACCATCTGGTCCATAGTCCAGTACCTTAACCACTAGGCCACCACAGTCCCAGTATCAGCTATAATAACAAGTAAATGCTGCACACATATTTCACCCCTTCTTCATACCTCATTTATCTACACAACAATACTGCTCTTATATATGACAATATTTTTAGTCATATTGACAATGAATTTTTTTCGTAGGGCCGTCGACGCCCCCTATAGGCTTTTCCAGCTCCATTATGCAAATTAGTGGTTGTTTTATATTGGGATATGTGTGTGTGTGTGTGTGTGTGTGTGTGTGTGTAGATTGTTTTACAAAATGAAATGCACTCTTTAAAGTAATCCTTCTTCTTTTGTATTCTTCCAAGAGAATCCATTTTTTTCTCTTCAGTGCAGCTCGTTTTCTTTCTTTTTTTATTTCCTCCATTATTTGTCATGAAAACAGTTGGAGTTTACGGCAACAGAACCTCAGTCACAGCAGTAAATCCTGACTGAATTCTTTTTTTTAGTTAAGTTTACATTCAGAAAGCGATCCTTATTTAAGATAAGGAAGGTCAAAAATGACAAGGATATGGTCTCAGAAATTCATCATCTTTCAGCTTGAATCCTTCAGGGACGGTTTGCTCTGTGTTGGATATTTTTAGCCGATCGTCTTGGTTTGTGATGAGGAACAGATGTTGGTGTTTATTCAGCATCTGCTTCACGTCGTCGAGCCAGAAACTTCTATTCAATGTTTAGATTAATGTGCACGTTTCAGATTGCTGTTTATTTCATTCAATTATCAAACCAACAGCTTCATCGACGTCCAAATCAAAGAGCGGCCGACGAGCACCCGAGAACCCGGAGTAAACCCGCGCAGACACGGGGAGGACGCACAGAAAGGACCCAAGCCGCTCCGCCCTGGGATTGAACCCGGGTCGTTCTTGCTATGAGGCAGTGGTGCCACCCCACCTGGTTCCAGTATATTCAAAACCCCACCTACTTTTGGTGATGTCATAGTAATAGTAGCAGGACATCTTAGTGATCGGTCTTTCTTTGGAGCTGCAAATCCTCAAATGACCTCAAATCCTCCACACAGCAAAAACAACCCTGCGAGATCCCTGAGCCTCCAGCATCCAGCCCAAAGCGAACATCAAAGTGCAATCAAAGATAAGTGGAGAGTTTAATTTCTCTCTCAAAGGGCATCGTTATAATCAGCGAAAGATCATCGCTTACACAATTAAAGACAAATACACTCACTGCAGACTGATACCATACAGCCTGATGAACTGTAAATAGGGAGCTCCCGACGAGGCAGATCATCGCAGACACTGATCACGGAATAAAAGAGTTTTGAATCCACCACATGATCTACAACTCCGCTTTTGCTGTGTTGTTGTGTGGTTACGTGGAACCACGCTGGTATTGTTACCAATGGAACAGGGTACGTCAGAGTCGAGGCAGTTCCCAGTTCAGCGTCTTTCTCCTTTTTTCCTTTTTCCTTTCAAGCAGTGGACAAAACAAATTAATATCGCTGCAAACTAGATGCCAAACTTCAGAAGAAGCCGCATGATACTGTACAGCGACACCTCGGTTCTTGGTAATTCAATCCAGAATGTTTGTCAAGAACCGAAAATAAGTAACAAGCAATTCTCCTCCCATGAGGAATAAAGAAAATTGAACGAATCCGTTCCAGATCCCCAGAAAATCCCCCTGTGTAAGATATCCCATGCATTATTGGAGTTTTGTACAGGAGCTCCCTGAATTATGATAGGGGGAAATGTTCAGATAAATCCATCATAAGTTACATTTAGCATGAACAGATAAGTTTTAAAAAAGTCTATAATGGATCACAAGGGAGTCTCTTACACCTTAATACTTATATATTTATCCTAATGTTATCCAAAATCATTAATACAAAGCTTAATTTATGATGAAATGTTTAAAAAAACTCATGAAATTTAGTGAGTCACAGATCGAATGTGAAAAGTAAACGCAAAAAACTTACAGCGAACTGCAGCCTGTGCTCTGGAGGATTCAGTTCCTGTTTTCCTCTCGGTTGGCTGTCGTTACTAATTTATTTGTAAAATGTATATATATGTTTGAAAACTGCAATGCAACTATTAAAATAGTGACGTTGATTTTGTGTCAGCCTGTACATACATTTTAAATTAAATACTTAATTAATTAATTAATTCATTACGTTACTTCATTTGGATCCAGAATGGGTAACAATTTCTGCTCCTTGGTTCCATATCATAAATGAATAAGCATATTATTAAGATGAACCACTGAAGCCTAAGGAAAATAAAACGCGTCCCTGCTTTTCTTTGTGTGGTTTGAGCGAATGAGACGAACACCCTCTGTGCCAGTCTAATCTCCCACAAAACCCCTCCACAGCCACCCCTGCTGAATCCGAACCATTTGTCTTCATATTTCAGCGGGTGTAATGGAAAACCCTGCTCCTGGCTCGTAAGGTGTGGAGCGCGGGGAGGAAATTCGACTCTGCACTTACACAACTTCATTAGGGCGCTCTGATTTACATCTCCTCATGCACATTAAGGCAAAGTGGTGATAAATCAAATTAGGGTGGAGAAAGACGAATGGAACGTCGAGTCTGGGAACTGTTTGTCCTTTTTCTACAACTCCAATCCAAAGGAATTCAAGCACAGGGCGGGAGAAGGCAGAGCTCATTTTAGGTTTCAAGAGTGCCCGATGGTAACAGGTTCTCCTTATGGACTTTAGGAATAGACCCCTTGATCTCGTGTGCTCGTGACTGAATATCTTTCTCTTTGCCAACATTCAAAGCTCTAAAACTCTGTCTTTGTTGTTCATACACCCAAACACAAACAAAGCACTGCTCGAGCTTAGCTGCTGCACCTCTACAAAGGTACAGCGAAAAAGGACGATATTTTGTTTGCTTGAATAGTTCTTTATTATGGGCAATTTATACTATTTAAAGATGGATAGTAAAAAGAGTCTTTGCTATAAAAACAAGTGTGCGCCCTCTGCTGGTCACATTGTCAGCTCTTTATACTAATCGGATTTATTGGCACCCTCCAGTCCGTACCAGGTGTCACACATTTTAGCATTTATGAATTGCTCATGAGTGTTTGGCTGGAGTCCCACAGATGCCAAATTTCCTTAGTCATTCATCAAACATTGATGAACATCACGTTTTTAAATCCACCAGGGCTACGTTTCCTGAGAGCATCGTGCAGTTTGTGCAGCTACAGGAAGCTCCGGCTGGGTGTGGGCTTGATGTTCTAGCAGCATCCACATGCACAAAGCAATGATTCAAAAAGCGCAGGGTCCAGATTTCCGGAAGACTCTGCGATGTTATGCTGGAGATGAACGAATCTGAATCCGTAAATACAGCGACTTTATAAGATGAAAAAAGCAGGCGCGGCAGGTGCGCCACTTCAACAGAAAATGTTTCTGCATTCAGAAAGCCTTGGGTTTTTACTCTCCAGCACAACCTGAACGAAGAATCAGCAGCGGGAACACGAGTGTTAGGAAAATGTCAAGGCATCATCCCAGCGTCTGCTAAAGGTACAAACACAGAGCTGCTGGATTTCTCTCCGGTCCCGTTCCGGCGCACAAAGCCACAATCAGGGATCTAAAGAGCTTTGATTGCTTTTTATAGCAGCTTTGTTTAGTTTGCTCAGGTTTTTCTGATCCTGAAGGAAAAACGAGGTTCAGATGTTTGCCATTTTGAGTGTTTAAAGACCTTTTGAACCTTTCTACCTTCCTAATGATGACCACCTGAATGCTAATCATGTTATAAGTGTTAAGGAGCCTCTTCTGAATTACTTTAGTTCCATTAGGCCTTTATTTGCATTCGCCCTCTGCCCCCGTCGCCTTTACGCACAGACTCTGCGTCTTTAGCAGGAGCTGTAAGCGCAAGCGTGCACGCCGATGATGCAAACAGGATTAATGGCTGTCTCCAAATTACAGATAATCCATAAGAGACGGATTATATTCACCTGATTACAAAGGTACCTCAGCTTTATTACAGGTATATATATATATATACATACACATACATACATACATACACATACGCTAATAGAATTTGAGT
>JAYJMA010151397.1:0-14345 GCA_036873895.1 Parotocinclus cabessadecuia | reverse complement strand
AAAAACATGACATAATATCCTGTTATTTATGGCTATTGAGAAGCATGTTGTATAAAATTGGGGGGGAGGGGGGGGGGGATCTGAATTTGAAACATGATGTTAATTGGGTTGACGTATTGACGTATATTTAGTTTTGTTTTTGCTATAACCACACATTATTATTGGGACATGCATTATAATCATTGGATTACAGTGTTTCATTCACTCCTATTGCCACAGGTGTGCAAACTCAAGCACCCTAGCCTAATCCTTTAGCCTTTATGAGTTTTACCATAACTTATCATTTTCACCCTTTTTAAAAAGTGTTTTTTGTCTGCTTCCAAAAATACCATTCCTGAATAAACTTCTTCAAACTGTAGAGTTCTTCTGTGTTTTATGGTTGTATTGTAATAAAGAGATTGAAAATAATAAATTCTATGTGAATAAATATCATTACTAAAGTCCTATGAAAAAGTTATTTATATATATATATATATATATAGACTCAAATATAGAAATAATCTGTGTCTGGTTAGGTCTGACTGCACACCACAGATGTTACAAATTTGAACAAATTACCTGAATTTGTTAATTTAGTGTGCTGTATATCATTTGTATCTTGTATAAAACTTGCCTTGACAAAGTGATGAGCTCTTATGCCAGTTAGGTGGTGGAATAGTTTGTATTGATACTGATAGTAGCAACACATGTAAGAGGCAGCTACTAGAAACATGAGCTCATAAGGACCTAAGTGTGAATCCAGAGCTGGGTTTGCAACATAAAGGCGGAGTACTGTAGCTATAAGATGTACTGGTAGCTAAGATGGATTGGCATCCAGGGATCATTTATAAGAGCATTCATCTAAATCCAGGAGAGGATACGGAAGCCTTCACGCCCCTGAGCTGGAGAAGGTGCTAGACCTCCAGGATTGGGGCAAGAGGTTAAAATCCCAGTGTTAAGTAATGTTTATGTACAGGGATGACTGATTGTGTCTGAGGAAGGAAAGGTTGATGATCTTTCAGTGCTGCAACACTGCAGTGCCAGGCTGGCAGTGATCTGTCCTCCCATTTTGTTAATTCTGTATATTAAACACTGGTAAGGACAAGTCCATACCCAAACTCCTTTGATTGGTAAGCCATAGCATGCTTTAATAGTGGAAAGACCACATGATTGTATATTTTTGTATATATTTTTGTAACAAATCTCAGTGAGAACTTAATGATAATTACAAAGCATTGACTTGGCTTGACTTTCAGTGTAAGGAGAATCAATTATTTTTGGATTGGCTCCCAGACCTATTTAATACCAAATGAAAGCAAACACAATATATAGTGAATTACATGGGTTTTACTTTACTACTTGTCTCTAAATATTAAAGAACACGACTGACCTTTAGTGTGAATGGCCACAACACTTCTGCTATTGATGCTGGACTGCCTAAATTTCCTAAATATAGTTTCCTTTCCTTTTCCTGAATCGTGGTGACAAAAGGCTGTGAACGTCAGTTGAAGGACTGTTTTATCTCCAGTCACAGATTCCTCCTGGGTGATCCCCAAACATTCCCAAGCCAAAGGTGAGAGACATTATACTGACAAAAGTTTGTGGACACCCCTTCCAGTGACCGACCTCTGTTATTTCAGCAGTACTCACTTATAACACATTTATAATACAAAGCATGCATTTCTGGATTCTCCATAGACAAACAGTAGCAGTAGAATGGGTTGTACCGATAACCCAGTGACTCTCATTATGATACAATTATAGGTTGCTAGGTTTCTGCCTGTCAAATTTCCATCCTATTGTCCACAGAAAAGTGGTTTGCTGACTTTGATTGAGTGCTTTGCTGGCTTGCATAGAACTTTGACCTCAGGTCCATCAGACACCTAGAAAATGTGCTGAACTGCCAAAAGTGAGCCGGGGGAAAAATATTGTTCAAGAAACCATGTTCCAAAATCTAATAAAAGCTCTTTTAGAAGAAGCTGTTTCATTAGCAATGGGGTGAAGCAAACGTCGTGCTACTGCTCATGTTATGGATGTAATTTGCATGTTTACAAACCTTTGTCTACATAGTGTATAATTCCTCCAGTGAGTCCTGGGTCTGCTGTATACTATCATTCCAGGGACATGCCTGCAAAGAAATCTAGTGGAAGGAGATCAGGGGGGCATTTTTGTTACATTTCCAAACCACCACAACTGCTTCTACTTAATCCAAAGAATCACTGAATTTCCTCACAGGCTTCAATAGATTAATGAATTCCTCATCCTGACCCGGAGAGTAAGCCCAGGAACCCTACATAGAAACCTAAGTTCTGTTAATTGTATCTGGGAAATTATGACATAGTTAATGAACAGAGATGAGGATAAAGACTCGCCGATAAAGAAAGAGCTTTGTCTGAGAACTACATCCCTGCTCACCGCAAACTGTTACAATGACTGCAAAACGGTTATCACTGGCCAATTTGTTTGCCATTCTCATGAGCAGGATCGCAAGATACGTGAATTCCACTAGGGGCATTAGTTTTCTCCCTCAAATAAAGAGAGCACAGCAGATTTTCTACCATGGCTTTTTTCTGTTGTGAAGTTGCTTGAATGCTTCAGTGATCACTAGAACTATATATGATGATAAAAGTACGGTCAGGCATGAGGCACTTTTTCATAGTTCTTATAACTGTGCTGTGTTTGCACAACAGGAATTGGGGATAATTGTAGGTTTTCAAACGCCATGTAGATGGACTTATTTGCTCTTACTTCAAGGTTGTCATCTGTAAGCACATACGAACCCTATGGAGTCATTGTACCTAGTTAGGATTAGAGTTACCAGAACAAACCAAGGGGGCAACATGACAAAATGGCAGCCACCTGCAGCATGAACGATGAGGGTCGGGTGCAATTCCAGCCAGATGGCAGGCATGGAATGAAAAGTTCTGTGACCTAGACAAAACCAGAGTTTTCATAAGCAAAACCAGTCACTTGACTTTTCTTCTCATTCTTTGTTGGCAGGGACAGACGAGGAAAGAGGACTAAAGAGCTGGAGGAAAGCAGTCGAATGTGGTAGCAAGTCACAAATCAGCGATCAGACCTGCTATGATCTACCCCTCTGCATGAACTTCCTTCAACGATGCAGGTTCCTCCAGAAACTTCCGTTCCTCCAACCACTAGATCAGAGGACGCACCTCTAAAGCATAAAACCTAAAATATGCTTACATTTCATTTGTTACTGGGCCCAGTTTTTATCATGGACCTTATTTCCTAGACTTTTTGTATTCGCTTTTCATATAGCCCTAGGTTTAAAGATGATCAACTGTAGCATGGAGTCATTATTTGTGTTTGTGTGTTTGTGTGTGTATTTTCTTTTACTACATTTGACTTAATGTTATTTGCAAATCGTTAACTATTATAAGGGTCTTATGTTTAGAATATTGTTGCCTTTCTCTGGATTAGTTTTGCGCACAACTTTCAAATCTTAATATATTCCAAAATTCGATAATAAAAATGCCCTAATGGTCTTTAAATAATTTGATCTCCTCAATGTCATGAATATGTCTCTAATTGCAAAGACAATTTGCACAATTATTTTGTACAAGGTAATTGATAATATATTCCTAAAGTGTTGTGTCAGAAGTATTCACTTATGTTAATTCAACTTAAACAGGCATGATTTGAATTATAACTCAGTACAATTGTTTTTTAGGTCTTTTCTTTTGAAGCCATGTTTGCACAAAAAAGCCGTTTGCATCGCTGAGGTTTTAAATATAGAATTAAAAGAAAACTCTTTTACTGCCTTTCGTCTAATCTCTTTTCTCATCTAAATGGTAGTTCTCCAGTTTGGGGTGACATGTAATTTATTAATGTATATACTATCTCCTATTATCTCCTCCACGCAGAGTACTAGGTTGTTTTTTAGGTATTCACCTCGTTAAATCTGAGTCGTCAGCTAGCAAGATGGCTATATTGTTAAGCAGAACAGCGCCCGCCTTTGCTGGCAACAAGGTAATTCATCCATCCATTAATTATCTTCTGCTTAATCCACACGGGGTCGTGGGTCAGCCAGTGCCCACATGGCAACCCTGGGTGCAAAGGCAGTAACAGCCCTAAATGGGATGCCAGTCCATCACAGGGCACACAGTCACACACTACTACTGCTAGTAGTAGGCTACTTTAGAGACACCAATTAACCTAACACGCATGTCTTTGGACTGTGCGAGGAAACCAGAGTACCTGGAGTAAATGCACGCGGACACAGGGAGGACATGCAGACTCCACACCCAGGCTGGTCCAACCTGAACGAAGGACCTTCTTACTGTGAGGCAGCAGTGCTACCCACCGAGCCACCATGCTGCCCCAAGGTAAAGTAAAATAAAAAGTTAAATTAAATTGAAAAACTAAATGAAATTATTGAATTCAAAAACTAAGGGTGCCACTAGCACAACTGGACTTGTACTCAGGTGTCAGGATCCTGTCAATCAGACAGCCAAAGCAACCTGGACTTGTGGTGCCAGAAACCTCAGACCATCTCTTCACCAGAAAATGGATTCTCTCACCTAAAGGCAAGTTTAAGACGTAATAAAGGATACGCTTATTGAAATAAAACTATGAGCAAATGAAAATTACCTAATACTAGAGAGATTTCTTTACTAGAGAGATATCTTTATATCAAGGAATAATCTGAAGTCAAAAATGCTTTTCAATATCCAAAAGACGTTCACAGCAAGATGTGCAATAAGCAGAAATGAATTTGTAACTGAATTAGCTGAAAAACATGTTGCCTTTGTTATTCAGTCTGACCTTTGATATCTGATCAGTATGTACTGAATAGATCAAATATCAGCAATGTTGCATGTATTCTGACCAGAGGCGTGAGAAATCCTCTTTACCAGAAGATCAAGGGATTGGGTCACTGGCTCAGCGCTTTATTCTAAAATTTCAATGCAATCTGAAATCATATAGATCTGATAGGGCCTGGATTACATTTTAAATTAAAAAGAGTGTGTTTAAAGTAAGAAAACCTGGCTCGTACGCAAGAGTAACATTGCTGCTAATGAAACAATTCAATCCTTTTTCATTCGTGTACAAAAACATCTCAGCTCAAAGTCAGGACAAATCATGACTCTACATTCTACAATGCTTTCCATACTGTTATTCTTTCTATATACATATTTTTCTTTGATTACAAGGAGGGGTAAAATTATGAGAGGACCTAATAACTGCTAACTGACAAAGCAATCAGAGTTTGGGAATTTTGGAAATGTTCTGTGTATCACCAGCATCAACAAACTGTTATTGAATGAAGTTGATATTTTTATGATACTTGATAACTATTTACAAATGAAATCGCTCTTTTAGAACAGTAATGTTTAATAAGCAATGTTATAGAACTACCTGTTGTGAAATCCTTTAATAATCTATTGTTCAGACCACTTTTCCCTGTAGTGTCTTGAGGGCATGAAGAAAGCCAACTAACATGGTGGTATCTGGCATTACATCCTTTTGATTCACAGTGGTCCACACCCTGGGGCACATGATCCATGGTTGATTACCTCTCTCTGAGACGTGGTCAGTTGCTTCCTGGACAGATCATAGTTTAGAAAAAAGTAGTGTTGCATGGCCTGTGGTGATGGCTTCTAAATGGCATCCATTGTCCCATAATTTAACCTCTGTTGCTTCATCTTATGTGTCTCCTAAGGTGTGTTCACACTTGGCACGCTTGGTTTGATTAATGCAAAGCGTGGTTTGGAACAACCTTAGTATGCACCAAACAAGTGGACTGAGATCCCCTGAACAGAAGGTACTATAAGTGGTCCATCTCATCATATTGCCCATTATACATACACATAGGCATCCCAAACACAGTCTTTTTCAGCATGCAATTTTTTGTGTTCAAAATGGAGGAATAACATTGTTGGAGCTCTTTGTGGGGTTTCAGAAATTGTCTGTGCTGCAGATAATACCAGTTGATAAGTCACAAACACATTTAGCTCAGCAAACAACATTTAAAAAAAGCTATCAAAGCAGTGTGATTGTAATCAAATCGATTTTCTGCATTTTTTTTTGCACTATGTAAACTTAAATGCAAATACAAACATGTGTGTGTGTGTGTGTGTGTGTATGTGAGAGAGAGAGACACACACACACACAGAGCGAGAGACAGAGAGAGAGACAGACAGATAGACACAGCGAGAGACAGAGAGAGAGACAGAAAGATAGACACAGAGAGAGAGAGACGAGAGAGAGACAGAGAGCGAGAGCAAGAGACAGAGAGAGAGCGAGAGACAGAGAGAGCGAGCTATTTTGTCTAGTTGTGATGAAAGTGAAAACAGTTACAAAATATACAGCTTAATTGACCCTTATCACTCTTGGTGTGCAAACAACTGTATGCCAAGTAGCTGTCAGCAGAAAATAGAGTGTAACAATTGCAGCTAATTGAAAATATATCCTTCAAATAGTGAAAATGACTATTAAAATAATGACTAAATATGTCCATGTGATGCTTTCATTCATTTATCAGAGGGCATATTAGACCAGTGTCAGGTTCACTAAAACATAAAGTAAACAAAAAGGTCATTAAATCAAATTGTTTAAACAGTAAACAGAGCCAGATCAAATTAGCCAGTAATAGACAGCAACACTGTCATATGAGAGGCACCGCCGCCTCGCAGCAAAACGGACCTGATTTTAATCCCAATTGACTTGTGTATATTACTAGTTAAGATTACCTTGGGTGTAGATATAACCTTGTGTGTTGCTGACGCAGAAAGCAAAGTTAAATAAACAAACATATAATGCCATTTATATGACAAATTTAAAGGTGATACATCAAATGACTGTGTACAGTGACAGTGACAGTTCCTTACGGCAAACTTTTCCGGTTATACTAGATGCTGGTTTCAGCACTCAAGACTGAGTGTATTTTTTTTTTTCCGCAGCTCAAAAAACGTGGATTATTTTAATAGGGAAGAACTAAAGCCAGATAAATTACATGCAAAATAGTCTATATAGATGTTACATTTTTTATAAGCAATAACTAATTGAAATATTTGGACCATTCCTGAATTTCAGTTTCAGGTTGTTGAGTTAAGGTTTCATTTGCATATGTGAGCATGTCAAACGAGTTCAGACACCAAAAAAAAAATAAAGCAGCTTGTGTAGACTCAATGATTGTGAGCAAACCCTAACTGTGATCAATAATTATTGCTTTTTCCCCACTTGCACATGTTTTTTTTTTGTCTTTGTTTTACAGTTCTGTGTTGCATTAGTGAGTTATGGTGCATTTGAGTGTGGGTCACGCCTTCTGGCCACATCAACGTGCAGACGTTGCTGATACCAGTTCCAGTCGTCCCACTAAGCTGTTCTTGTGGCACCAGTTCTGGTCCCACTTAGTCCTTCTGACATCAGTCCCAGTTCCCTTTGCTGGGCTGCTAACTCTCCCCTCTCTTCCTGACGAAGCATGACATGCTACCAAAACTTACCTGAGGAGGACACAAGAACCTTCAGTGACTAGCTGGACTAAATAATGCTTAGTCTTATTTCATTTATAGTAATGTTGTATATGCTTTAATTTATTGTAGTCTGTTGTCAGTTCTGGGGTTGCAAGAGTGTGCCTTGCTGGCAGCACAGGGTGCAAGACAGGCACAACCCTAGACCCTAGGGCTCCAATCCATCGTAGGGCACATATACTCAAACTCATGGCACTTTGGAAACCAGTTAATTTAACACATCTCTGGATTGTGAGGGGAAATCCAAGGTCTGGATCGAACCATAGACACTGAAGTTTTGATGTGATCACCCTAACTACTGTGTTAATATATTATATTATTCACTTTCTTATTCGTTTAATCCTGGACAGGGTCACGTCTGAGCCTGTGCCAGGTTGGCGGTACAGGCCACAAGGCAGGAACAACCCTAGACAGGGAGCCAATCCATCATAGGGCACACACTAATACACTCGTACACTAAGGTCACTTTTGTGTAAGCCATTCAAATACTAATCCTGGACAGGGTCACAGGAGAGCCTGTACCTAGCAGCACAGTTTACAAGGCAGGAAAAATCCTAGACTGGGCATCAATCCATCACTGGGCACATACTGCTGCTTTGAGTCAATACTTTGTTGTCAAATTGGACTTAATTTGACAATTGGTGAGGAAGCACATGTGGTTAGCACAGCCGCCTTACAGCCTCGGAGATCCTCAGCTCAGTCCCAACCTTGGACTGCGAAGTTTGTATGTCCTAGTCATGTCCATACTCTAGTTTCATTTCAAGAACATACATATTATGTTTAATTAAATCTGGCTCATGACTTGTGTGTTGATATAACCTTGTGCCTGTTTATTAATTTTGTTTAACATCTGTATCAGCATTCATGACAAAGAAACTTGACGACTGGTTGCATCCGAGTGAAAGGAAGGCTGTCGGGGGATAACGCTCCATATTATAATCTGGTCTTTTCCATATTTCTTTATGCATTACCTTAATAGCTCCCTCCTTTATGTAACATTTTGATATGTGAATTACAGTGAATATTAGCTCTCAAGAGTTATTAAGAGGATCAGAAAAAACAGTCCCTTTTAAAGTTTGCTTATATTATGAACATGAGTTAAGGAACATTTGCTTCTAGGCTCACTTTAACAGAACTGAGCTTGGCTCATTTAAAATGAGTTATATGTAAAAACACCCTAAATGTGCAGGAAGATTGTTTAGCACTGGAAGTCCAGAACAATGCAAAAAAAACATGGACATTTTATCATGGGTGAGGTTTCGTAGTAAGGAATTAAGGTGTGACTAAAACAACAAAACTCCTAGTGATGGCGTTAATGGAAGCTTTCAGATAAGAGCACAGCTCTGTGTGTTTTATTGTATTTATATAAGGGCAAATTGCCAATAATCATACATATTTCTTTACCAATATCTGCAATATGTGTGATGTTTCTGTAGCAGACACTCCACGAATTAAGAACAGAAGTTTGGGGATGTTTCACACCAATGACAGTGCGCATGAGATAAAGACTTATCTGTTTTCCTAGTTCAGGTAATTAGCCCTGATTACTTTGTCAATATCGAAGACAGCTGGGGATATGTAGCTTCTTAGAATGTTGCTCGATTGCTTCCTGAAATGGGGACATATTAATTCTCAGGATGGAGACTTGTTGCTTCTCATGTTGGGATTTCTACGCAAAAATGTCAATAAACAACATTGTAAGTGTATGTCATCCTTTCTGTTTGCATTCACCATGCTCTTCTCTACAAATAAGACATCATCACTTTCAATCAAATCCATCTTGGCCAACTCACAAGGTACCATAAAGCTTAAATGGTGCTATTTGAACATTGTCCAAAATGATCAAGGCACCAACCTTTCAAGGCGTCCCTGATTTAAACTGTTTAATGCTTTAGCTGAGGGAGGTTGGGAGGTGAACACAGTTGCTTTTTTTTTGGTAGCGTATTTGGCTTTTCATTTACAAAGCTGCGTAATGTGAAGTAAATTCATTATACTTTTGTCAGTAACCTTGCGTCTATTAATAGAAGCCCCTGATACTGAAGCAGCATATATACAGTGCATTATGACACATATGAACTATACTGCTGTTAAACAATAAGGCACTGCTAAAGCACACAGATTTACCATTTAAAATTCAATGATGTGTTCTGCTAAATATACAAATTAGATGAATGTGCTATGGATATTAATAATAATATGGAATCACTACACTTATAGGATGTAGACCCATCTTTTTTTAAATTAAATAAATCACATATGACAAAACTTTGAAAAATCAGTTTTATTAATGGCATACTTTTTCCTGATAAAGTAGAGAAAATAAACGGATTCACTCAATGTGGAGTAAACGATTATATAGTCATCAAACGAAAATTACTTTGATGCTGCAATGAACTTCATTCATAAAAAACAATTTTTAAAAAAGCAGCATTTTTTCCACCATAAAATTGTGATTGTGTTAATTAATGAATTCCCTGAAGAAAATCTTTAACACTCTTTGCTATATGAGAAGTTATAGCCCTGAAATATGAATGTATCAACACAAATTATTCCCAGCGGTTCGTTATCTGACAAGCAGCCTTATATTGTGAAGGATTGAGGAAATTAAACTGTTATCTTTAAGCAATCATCTTGATATGTTTCATTCAAATGACACCAGGAAAAAGTTCTAAATCAGTTGTTTGGCCAGAGCAGGTTGAATTCATTCCTAAACATTACTTTCATATAATAACCTACACTTCAGGATTGATTCTTTTGAACCTTGTGTAACCTTGTTTTCTTTTGCTTAAGTGTTGGTGCTCGTTTTCATTTGGCTTTTGTTTTGATCTCATTTCATCTGGATTTCTTACAGTTCTGTCACAAACAATGACTTCTGTTTTCACGCATTTTAGTTTTTTAGTCATGTGGATTGTTGTGCATAATTTACAAGGCATATTACTTTTAGTTTTCTATCCTGACACTTGCTCCTTACTTGGTCTACCTGTATGTTTTCCAATGATCACTTTCCTAGTCCGTTACTTACTCACACCAAATTTTGGACACAGCTGATTGGGAATAACCAATATATTTTGCGTGCTTTGCTTCTTGCTGGAGTTTCATAATAGTTTCCTTAAAGTCAAGTCCAGGCTAATGTAGGCTTGTAAGCACTCCACTAACAGTGGATTAATTTCTGTCTTTAGATGTTTGCTGGTATTTGCATATTATATACATATGCATATTATAAGATGGCAATGTATATTACAAGATGGTAGTTTTTTTAATACTGCCTTTTTTTCTACATGACCTGGGAAAAATGGCATTAACTAAAATTATTTTAATTTGCTGGAGGCATGCTTCATAAAGCCAGATGTACAGCTATAAATCACTGTCAAAGTGTAAACATTCCGTAATTGTTGCCCAGGGGAGTACTTATGCCAAACACTGTAAATTCATTCAGCATAGTGAGTGAAGAGTTTCTCTTGTGGTGTTGCAACAAAATATTTGATTGTATTTGTCAAAGAGGGAAGAGAACACACAATTCAACCAAGTAATTTCTGGTAAACTCCTCAAAACATGAGACATTCTGCTTACCTGTCGTGTTTGAATGCATGAATGCAGGTGTGTGTGAAATATCCCCTTTATTTTACCCTGTATCTTTCTCTTACCTATCTGTGCTCCGGGTGTAATCAGGGATCTGCATCAAAACATTAACTTATGGAGGTGGAGTGAAAAATCATTTTGCACTGTTTAAATGAAAGGATTTCTCCTAACTTATTATTAGGATTATCCTTCTTGATGAAATATTCTGTTTCATTATAGCCTAAATTGGAATCGTAATCCCCTGACACACCATTTTGAACATGGTTGAACGCTTGGTCTTGCAGGTCACATTATATACTGCTCACAAATATCAAAATTCAAAATGAAATAACCCATAATGAAATGTGCACTCATTTTTGTGAGCAGTATATGCAAACAGGACATTAAAGATGGATGTGTGAACAAATCTTAGAGAAGGAGAGACATACTTGCATTTACTGTACGTTTTAAAAACATTTTTCTAAGCCATCATGGCAATGATTATTGGTTTTCAGGAGAAAAAAAAAGTCATATTGCATGTGGGTTCTCAAGATGTTTTGCAGTTACTGAACTATGGGACAGAATTTTCAAGGTTTAAGCTACTTGAGGCTGCCCATATAGGTCCCTTGTACAAGACCCATAACCCTCACTGAGACGGAATGTATGTACTATCAGTTGTAATTCGTATTGGATAAGAACTTTTGACTGATGGATAAATGTAACTGCAAATGTTATAGGCTACATAGTTTATCGTAAGCACACACTGTCAATATCACTGTAAACCACCAGCTATTAATTATGTTTGGTTCTGAAAGGCTGTTCGAACTTTAAATTTCTTCCAAATCCTTAAATGATTGTTGTATTCTTCAAAGTCAGAATCTTTGCTCAAATCTAAGAGCACAAAATTACAAATCTACAGTTCGACTTCAGAAATGGTCAAATAAAGGTACGTGCCTGTTCCAAAGCTACACTTTACTACATTAATACCACTTGCTTCAAGTAAACATTCAATAACATTAACATTTGTCAGTAAAGCATTTGTAAACTGGCCCAGTATGAATGTTTCTGACTAATAAACAACATTACTCCTGCTTTAAACCTGCTTAATCAGTGTGTGTTTGACAACTGAGATATAATATCATATCATTTACATCTTTATATTAAGTCATCGGCTTCCTGATGTGAAAGATTCTGAACAATACTTGGTTCTGTCCTTGCTGTGCTGATGCCTAGTCAATATTCTTATTAGGATCATTTTCTAAAGACGTTCAGAATGTCAACAATGCAATATCACATTAGAATGGAATTTATTTTGTAGTGTATCCTTGTTTTTCTCTCTTTCCATGAGGTTAGTTCTGGGTCTGGCAAGGATTTTCAGGAGCACTCTTATAAAGTCTGTCTAATTCTCTTCGAGAGTAGTCCAAATCTAATGAGCATAGCCAATGAGACGGCGCCAGCCCTGACCAGCCAAAATGTTAATAACAAGTAAAACCAAATCAGGCCGATCCACCGGTCTTTATTAGTTTTGAAACAATGAAGGACTGTAAAGACCTTTAGAGGTGCTGGAATCCTGGCTGCAACAATAATTTAAGACAAAGCGAATGCAAGGTATTCCTTTTGCACATATGTTGCACTGTATTGGATCCTGTTATAAGCTTATATACACTATGTAACGCTGCTCTTTTCATCTCAACATCTTGTGCCTGCTACTAAAATTAAGCTAATGAAACCTGAGAAAAGCTATTCTGACAGCGGCCTAACATCTATCTGCTAATGTGAATTTGTTTTACAGGGCTGTATTTCTTCAGCTTAAGAATGTAGTCTAAATCTGATGATCAGTTGTTGGCCAGTCTCAGAGTTTTGTCTGCAATTGATAAAAAGCAGTGTCCACAGAGATACTGATGTGTAAACCCAATTAAATGAGTGACCACAGCACATGCATCAGAGGAACGCACGAAATTTGGATCTGGACTTTTGATTGGATAGTCAATGGATAGTCAATGGTTCATATCTTACCACACCTAACTGAAACTGAAGCAATCCCCTTGACCTGCAGTTTCTTGAAAGAGACCTAGATTGCTCAGAAAGAAATGACCTGATTTATGGCAATACGTCTAAATTAATTGAGAAATGCTGAATTGTACTTATAGCTGGACGTTATCTACGATAAAAGAAGTCTCCAGTACAGAATTAGTCACACCATTCTTCAAGAAGTTGTGTGCTTCTTAACATGCATCAGTTGTGGGATGAGATAAATCAACTGAAATAAGTTCTGTTTGGATTGACTACTGCTGAAGCCAAATGCCTTGAAACATATGGTTGCATTATATAGATCAGACTGATCTGTCTGATCTTTTCCCCTGCGAGGATAATGTGTGTTTTTGCAAATCTCATAAGCTTACTGTCCCAAGTCTTTCTTCTCCCACGAGCTTACAGTGATAACCAAAGTGCACTGCATGCTGTAAAACAGAGCCACTGTCTAAACCACTTTAGTATTAAAGCCGAAAGGTTTGAGGTGGACCTCTTCCACTGGTGCTTAAAGGGTCTGTATCCAATTTTAACCCAGGGCATTTTCAGCTAGCGCTTTGTGATCCCAAGCTGGTTAGAAGATTTGCTACGACCATACCTCTTAAAGAAATCAAGTCTGAGGAATCAGTTAGCGTTTCATCATCAAACAATCCTTCATGCTCATTTGTCAATCAATCTGGCATTGTCTGCATTATCAAATTTGTGGTTTCATCAAGTTTCAAACCAGGCAAAGACCAGACCACTTGCGTGGCACGCACTGTCTTTGGAAAGCACCATTATAATCTTGCTCAAATTGCTCAAATCTCCCTTCATTGCTGTACTTTGACAGTGGCCATGATCAGGATTTTTCTAAAACTTTGTTCAGCCCGCTTGAAATATTGTTTAATGTAGTAAATCTGGTATAGTATTATAACAATGCACTGGTATCACATGGGAAGGCTATATTCTGTCAAAGTGTTATCAAGTAACAAAAGGGGCTATCACATAATCAGAGCTTTCCAGTTGTAAGATAACAACAAAGTGTCAGTAAAGTTACACATTTACATATTTGCCACCTTCAAATTACATCTCAAAGTTCAACTTTATGAAGGTAGTCATTGTTCTACAAACTGCATTATCTGGGTATTGGTCCAAACTGAAATATGCACCAAAAGCATCCACAAACTGATTTTCGGCAATGTTCCTTCTTTTATATGATCTGTACTTTTTATATATATATATATATATATATATATATATATATATATTTATAAACACACAAACACAAACACACACGTGTGAGTGTGT
>JAYJMA010151379.1:0-14346 GCA_036873895.1 Parotocinclus cabessadecuia | reverse complement strand
TAAAAAAAAATAAACAGCATTGATAGGAGCAGTGGTTAGTGTGCTCCCCTTACACTTGAGCAATAGCAGCATCATTTTGGAAGGGTAGCAGCCCAGAAACCACTTTCTCATTGGAGGAACAGAGTGAAAAGGCTAAAAGGTATTAAAGCCCCGAAAGACTGGAAAAACGATTAGTTGAAAACTTGTGAACAATGTGTTACATGTGGCCATTAGACCATTGCTAGAATAATAAATCTTATGGTGGCCTAAAACATTTGAATGCCACTGTATATCCATTTCTGTTAGATTACTTAATTTTGATTGAATGGATACATCTCCCTACAAGGACATAAGACATGGCACATCTTCATTAGCCCAGGCTTATGTACTACATATATGTATTATTAGGGGATATTTCATTATGGGATGTTTCATTTTAAAACATATTTTAAGCAGTATATTTCATACTGCCGTTAATTTATGTATCAATCTGATTTTGTATTTGAATCCACTATCAAATACGACTTGAATCCCGCTAAGAGAAGTCAGGCACCACATCGACTCAAAACTGTAGACCTCAAACTGAAATTCAGCTTGAATTCAATATGAGCTGCCAATGTAAACATGGTCATATTTGTACTCCACTAACACACAGTATTTAACTGCTTAACAGTTCCTAAACACTGATTTTAACTTGGGTAAAAATCCAAATGGTTTGTTTACTTGGAATACCCAATTTAAGTATGTATTCCCCACGTTTTAGTGTGAAATAATTCAAATTAAGTGTAACGACAACTGTTGGCCGTATTTAACAGCAATTCTTGAGCTCACTGTATGTTTATATACTTACTTCAATATTGCCTCTTGCTTCTGGCTGTTCCTTATGTTGTAGTTAACTTTAGACTGTAGTCAGCAGGAAAACAAGTCCTTTTTTTTTCAAATTCTCTGCACAATGTAAACAGCACCTGCGTACTTTTGACGTACAGTACTGTGCAAAAGTCTTGGGCCACCATTAGAGCTGTTTTAGCCATGGTATAATGACCATGTATAATATATAGATGGTTGGACTTTGTACTCTTGTATTGCTTTTCATTGCAATGACATTAATACTTGTAGCCCATAGAAGCTGTTTTAATACTCCATACAATTTTGCATCCTGCATAATTTCTTGTTGTGTCCTATTAAAGAAAATGAGAACAATGTATATATGGTCATTTTATCATTGTTAAAACACTGGTATTTCTGACCTAATGATGGCCTAAGACTTTTGTACAGTTCTGATTATCATAACTAATCAGTTTTTGATGTGTTTTTGCTGAGTGTCTTTTTGGTTGTCTTTGTTTCTTTGCCTCCAATACACATCTCTACCTGTAATGCTAAATACTTTCTGTTTGTGCATTGTCTTAATGTGAAGTAACTTTACATTACTGTTTTTCTTTTGTAACTTGAAGGCAATTACAGCGGGTTACTTCTATCACACAGCCCGTCTTAGTAAAGGAGGTTATAAGAGTGTGAAGCACCAGCAGACAGTGTATGTGCACCCTAACAGCTCATTGTTCGAGGAACAGCCACGCTGGCTCATTTACCACGAGCTGGTCTTCACCACCAAAGAGTTTATGAGACAAGTAAGAGTTTTTTGTGTGTATTTTAAAATGCGCTGAACCATCAAATTTAGGCGTTTTTGAAAATGTGTGATTTATTTATACTATAATGTGTTATTACAGATTAATGAGTCTTGTACCAGGGCCAGAGAACAGCGTTGAAAACAGAGCTTAGTGAACAAAGACTTGACCTTTTGTGGACTATAAAAACCTGTGTGTGGCATTTTAATAGATTCTACACTGTGTTCTACTTGTGAATCATTTTTTGAATCTCGCAGTTTGGGTGTCACAGTGACACAAGTGTCCTGCACAGTCCCTGCTTAGCTCCGGAGATCCCTGGTTCAATTCTGACGTTGCACCTCACTTATGAGGAGTTTGCATGTTCTCTGTGTCTACATGGGTTTACTTTGGTTTGCTCCCACATTCCAAAGACGTGTAGTAGGTTAGCTGGTTGCTCTATTGCCACAGTGTGAATGTGTCTTGAATTAGAAGAAAACACATTACATAAACTATATAGCCACAAGTTTGTGGACACCTAGTTGCGTGTTCCTTGTTATTTACTGCTAACTTGTTGATTATATCACTAATATAGACTCTCCCTAGAATAAATGGTGGCAAGAAAACATTTTACTGACAATCTCAGTAGCTTTAAGTATGACATCATAATTGGCTTTCAGGTCCTCAGATCAATTCAATAACTTTCCTGCCCTCCTAAAACAAAGTCCATGAATGAAGGGTTTGCCAACTTGGATGGACAACTTTTCAGACTTGCACTGAGACTTCACTTTAACCTCATCAGACAACACTAAGATTCATTGGAATGGCAACTATGAGTCAGAACTTGTTGTCCAACATCAGTCCCTGACCTCAAACGAAAACATTCCAGAAGAGTGAAGGCTGTTTTAGCAACGAAGGGGAGATAAAGGATGTCTACTTGTGTTTTGGCAAGTAGCTTTTTGGTGTCCAGAAGCATTTATGCATGTAGTGTAATTGACAGATTCCTAGAACTGAGCGAGAAAGCTCTCCAACAAGCTAAGCTTTATATTTGACAACTAAGTGCTGTTGCTCCACTCTAATCCACAGCACGATGTGCCAAAGTATATCGCTTGCTCTCCCAGATTAAAATGTACTTGTTCTGTGATACATCCTGCAGCTTGGTGGCTTTACAGAACACCACATGGGTGCCATTAACAGCTAAATGCTGGTGCTGAAGAGAGGATGTGCTTTGTTCTGTTCTGATTTATCTGTGGTATAATAAGGAACAATTTGATGCTTTTTGTCTTTGTGTCGTTCTATTTGTCTTTCAGTCTGTTCCATGTGTGCCTTATCTTATTTTTTCAGCTCTGTGTGCTGTTCTGTGTACAATAAACTCTACAGGATGCACCTGTGGAAAATGCCTACAACTAAATACAGATTTGGGTGGTACCTCAAATGAATGGCATTTATATATTTTGACCCGTTACATCACCCCACAAGTTTTAACTTTTGTAATTCTTTCTAATGCACTTAATGCAGGTAGATTCCTTACCTATTGCCAGTATGACAATATTTATTTAGATAACCTTTTATTTAACCTGTCCTTTTAAGATTAGACTCTCTTTCAAGGAAGACTTGTCCAAAATGGCTCACAATTCCAGTTATACAGTCAAATATAGGAAAACAAACACGAGACAATAGAACTTTCAAAACGGACAAAGAACAACAGATACACTGTCCAGCTTAGGAGTAACAATTGCACTCCAAATTATACAGTTTAAACTCACTCAAGGAGACAGCATTATTACGTTTTTTTTTTTCCAGGATAGCACTACAACATGTTGACTATTTAATTAAGTATGTATCTATTTTATTGCAGTATGT
Organism: Parotocinclus cabessadecuia; assembly: GCA_036873895.1. Lineage (NCBI taxonomy): Eukaryota > Metazoa > Chordata > Actinopteri > Siluriformes > Loricariidae > Parotocinclus > Parotocinclus cabessadecuia. Next base: position 10,906 of record JAYJMA010151379.1, on the reverse strand, counting down.
ACATGGTGGTTCAGGCAGTTAGCACTGTTGATTCACAGCTTCAGAGATCCTCAGTTTCTTTTGGATTCTCTTCCTACCTCGTTAAAATAGACATTCGGACATCGGGCGTCTTTGCCCATGAATGCATGTACCCAGTGATGGGTTGACACCCCGTTTAGGGTGGTTCCCACCTTGTCCCCTGTGCTGCCATTTACTCTCTGGCAACCCATGGTTCTGAATTGGATTATTGATTGAAAATTAATGAATGCATATGTACACAATGTACTTCTCACAACTTTCCTGTTGGTTTGCATCGTTTTCTTAAAGTCAAAAACAGGACATGTTGTGCAGGATTTTACTGCCTGTAGTCAACGCTGTAACACGTACTGTGTTATAAGGGAGTGGTTGCATTTTATTATATTGTTTTTCCTAATGTTTTCATTTCCATATTTTTCATTGTCAATTGGAATTCATTTTACATTTTTGAATGTTGTTTTTGTTAGTTTGTTTTCTGTCTGTTAGTCAGTTTGTCAAACAGGGTTTGTTGGTGTATCTCTAGGTATGATTTCCAAAATATATCAATTGTCAGTATTTAACAGGGCAGGCTCTTGGAGGGCTGGGTAGACACTGGGTAGACAATAAAAGCCAGTGGACTTTTATTGAACCGGTCACCAGAACTCGAATCTAGGTTTCTGTTGTGTTGGTGTTGTGCAGTAAACCACCACTGTGCCACCAAGCCTCTCTAATGTTGTTATTATGTAATTTACTTTTATGAACGTAATGAATTACTTGATTAACTTGATGCATATTAATGCATGTCTCCCCTTCACAGACACTGGGGAGTCCAAGGTTGGGTTCAAACACTTGATCTCTTCAGCTGTGACTAGGCACCACCCTATTGTTCCCTTGTGCTGAAGAAAATGTTAATTAATATGTAATTAACTATAATACACTTGGGGTAGAAATACACTCCTCGACAGTAAAATTTCAACACCAAGAGAACGGTTAAGCAAATCAAGGAAGTAGAAGCTGTTGCCAAGATCTACAAATGGCCCAGTCATCAAGCACCTAGCTTGTGGGCGGGGCATAAAAAACAGATCTAAAAAAATTCCAAAATCAAATCATGTAGGGTAGGTGATTGTGCATGTTAAGTCAATATGTTTTGAATAACTTTTACTATCTCCGTTTCAGGTGATTGAGATAGACAGCGGCTTGCTCTTTGAGGTAGCGCCTCATTACTACAAGAGCAAAGAACTGGAGGACGGCAGCAGTAAAAAAATGCCTCGTAAACAGGGGAAAGCTCGGGAAGAGTTGGGCTGAGCTCTAAGAGGGTTCTGTTCTCCATTCTCCCACCCACAAGAGACTGAGAGAACCAGCTTGAAAACGAAAATTGCTTGGTCCAAAAGTGCTGTGGTATCAAAGCTGTAACTAACAATTTGATATTTTCCTGTTCTTAGAGTGGCATGTAACATTTTTTTTTTATAAAATTGGTTCTCTGTCAAATATAATTGGGTTGGTGGTGATCCTTCCTAATGGCACAGTTGAAAGAGTTGACAGGGTTGTTATTTCAGAAAGTCTTTGCTTAGTCTGTTAAACAAATGTCACCTGCCTCTTGTCATTGAAAGATGTTGTTGGAAAATCAGTTCAGTAATAACATGTAACCCAAAATATTTCCCTTAGTCATGAGTCATGGATTGAAAAGACATTGTCATCCCATCAGAAGAATGATTGGCATCCTCTGAATTGTGTTATTTATAAACACAATGCACAGTGGGTGTGTGCTAAACTTTACCTCAGCCTGATCTAAGTTTATGAAACCTGTTTTGACATATTTGAAATGTAAATATACTTTTGAAATAGATGTCCAGTTTATTTTCTTTTATCACATGACCGATTTGAACATTGTTTATCCCGTTCTAACTCTGCTGTTATACTATATCCTGATCAGGGATGAGGGAGCAGTCATATTTCACCCGTCCATCACAGCACTCCAGAACTGGGGAACATTCCCCCTGCCGCTCTCGACTTTCAGAATTGCTTTCTTCCTAGTAGACATTGTCGCACGGTGGTACAAATAAGCCATTACTTATAAAAACAGTCCAACTAAAATCCTGTTACGATTTGATATAGGTAAATCCAAAGACCACCACCTGGGTTCATGTCTCAGTGGGAACGAGATTCAGAGTAGGGTTTGAGTAACGCTTTTAGGTTTTTTGGCATCAGCGTTTTGAATCTGATAAAGATAGGAAAGATACAGGGAGCATATGGGATGGCATGAGAAAACCTGGGTAAACCTGGGAAAACCAAACGTGTTGTTGCATTCTGTTTTGCAATGGACTTATTGTACGAAGGGACGAAGTAGTCAAGATTTGATATAACAGACAACCGACTGGCTGGAAAGTATTTACACCCTCAGAGAATGCAAGACATCTTGCTTGAGTTGCTTTGAAAAGTTTGTGGACACTGCTTCTAATTATTGAGCTCTGTATTTTCAGCAACCTTCACTTGTAACACATTCATACAAAAGCATACATTTTTGTGTTCTCCATAGACTTTCCGCAGTAGAATGTGTTGTACTGATACCCAAGTGAATCTCAGGTTTCCTCATTCCTCAACTTTCTGGCCTGCTGTCCTTAATCAAAATACATAAAGAAATAGTTTGCCAATTTTCATTGATAATTTGGCCTCTTTGCACAGAACTCCATTAGACACCTTGACAAGGCATTTAAATGCCATGGTTAGCCATGGCTTATTGTCTAAGTCCGAAGTGGTCATGTTTTAAGTTCTTGTGAAAAACCCTTTTAGAAGAACAAAGCCTGTTGTATTAGCAAATGTGGGAGGCAAACTTCAAACTAACACCCGTGTTTTGCATGTTATTTTTGGCTGACCATGAACTTTTATCTATACTTCTCACAAAGAAATAGTGGATTCTTCAAAAGAAAATATCCCATAATGAAATATCCCATAATTTTTTTTATGAGCAGTGTCCCATGTCTGCAAATGAAGCAAACGGTGGCTCTTTGAAGTATTAAGTCAGGTTGCTCTCTTCCAGCCCTGTTAGAATAATTTCCTTGTTCTTGTTACTTTGCGCAAATTAAAAAGGGTTTAATGTCGGGCTGTAGAACACCAGTAAGTGACTTTCAAAAGGGGTTTGATGATTTGATGACTATGGGGATTGCAGCTTGCAGCTGTCCCAGCAAGACGCAAAGAATTTAGTGCAACGTTATTTTCTTATTGATTTAGCAAAAAGTAAAGTAATGATAACACCACAGTAAAGCATTCTGGTTGTGTCCTGATCGTACTGTCATAATCTGATACCACTAGATGTAATTCATGATATCACAAACTGAGCCAATGTGTCGTTTTAAAAGGAAAACATAATATTGGATTTGTTGTTTGACTACATTTTAGCACGTTGCTGAAAATTGGACTTAAAATTTCACACACTAAGGGCCACTTTAGAGACACCAATTAACCCCAACGCACATGTCTTTGGACTGTGGGAGGAAACCTATGCAGACACGGGGTGGACCCAGGACCTTCTTGCTGTGAGCAGCGGTGCTACCAACTGACCACCGGGCTGCCACGTACATTTATATATTTAGCGTTTTAGCATGGGAGTCATTTTTGATTCATTACATTTGGCATGAAGTCGGGTGCATTAGAGCAAGTAAGCAAATACTTTAACACTTCAATGCTTTGTTGATCATTACCTTGATAGTTCCAGCATTTGTTGATTCTGGCAATGAAAGATCAAATTACATCTACTGTATATAGATAGGAAATTTCAAGTATATGGCTCTTAGATTTTAATAAGCAGGTTTAAAAGTAAGTTTTCACCAAAGCCTATTGAGAAATCCAGTAATCTTTGCGTGAAATAGATCCTGAAAAAGATTAATTACATTAGTTTGCCAGAAGCCTTGTGCTAACTTATATTGTCACATCCTGGTAAGGGTTCTTATCAGCCTGTTAATTCTTTTACATGGCTTTAAACTTCCTGCAGAGATTAAATGTGAGATATTGCAGTGTTGGGTTTCTATGGAAAAGTGTGACTTGGTTAGGAGTCATAGATTGCTGCACTATCATGCCAGGTTCATGTTTTTGTCTCTCAACAAAGTGTACAGGGACATCCTGGTGTAAGCAGGGTCATCCTCATCTCATTGTCATACTGTTTCTATAAAAGGACGGGTTTGATAGCTTGAGAAAGCGTATGCTTCTTTCGGTCTTTTCATATCAACTACTTTCTTAGGTGATTTTGCCTGTGTATTGATTTCTCTATCTTAAACCATAAAACCAACAAACAAGGTTACCTTCAGATGTGAATACCATGACATTATTTTCAAAACTGAAAACTGGGCATATGTTTGTATATATGTTTCATTATATCACCTTTAATTTTCCTTAACTCTTACGTCATTGTCACTGTCTTACAATAGAAACCACTGAGGGCAATGCTTTGAAAGCATCGCAGACACAAATAATAAATGACATCCTAAACACAATACAGGCAAACGCTAAGCGACTTGTATAAAGCAGTTATACGCTGCTGTGTTTGTGTAGAAGTTCAAATTCTACCCAAACCCGTCTGACAGGTTTGACCTGAGAGGCGGGTAAGGAAAGAGACTAATGTCAAGGAAGAAAGTGTGCTGTCCACAGATTGTAGTTGGTAGAATACACAGAGCATATTGCACCGGATTATATGAAGCTAAGGCCAAGCAAGCTTGAGGTGTACCCAATGACTGGAGCCTCTGTGGGTAAGTACAGTGCTAATGTCTTAAATTGCTTGTGCAAACCCTAATACTCTTGTGCTGTTGCTACTTCAGCTGTTCAATAGATCATTATTTACTTAAAGCAGGATTTATATATGCACTATGCTTTATTCAGTTTCTACTATTTTACCAAGGTCATATTGGACTATTTAATAATTTTAAAGTAATATAAGCCAGTTCAAGACAGCGCTTCAGGAAACAGGAGTAGGAATTAAGTTGTAATAGTGTGCAGTTTTCACAGCTTTTCCGAGCTTGCTCTGTACATGTGCTACTGTGGTGCTTGTGTGTCCTTGACGGAAAGGGATTTGCGAATATGTAACATTCTTAATGATCTTTGTGGATTCTCTACAAAGAACTACATAACGTTTAGCTATTTGTCTAAGAGTTTATCTATTTAAACTAATCCTTAATGTTATTCCAGCTTATTCCTCCCACATTTTTACATAATATGCTTTTGGGCCATGTGTTTGGTATTGTAATTAGAAAACATAATATTTTGTCATAATATTTTGCTCAGTGTACTGAACTGAAACCCAGTATATAGGCAGTAAACAGGATCCTGTATTATTGCATTGAAGTAGGATTATACTTGGGTTGATGTAATAATAAATAAATAACTGTAAACCTCATTCATGAACCCCAGCAAATCAATGAGGCATGTTTGAGCCATAAACCAAAATCTCAGGCAAAAATTTTAAAATGGATAATGCAGGTCACTTGTAAGATTTTCTCACTTTAAAATCCAGTACAATTTGAAAGCAACAGAAATGTGGGCCTTTGTGCGGGCCTTAACTTTTTTTTAGATTCAAAATGGGGAACTGCAGCAAGAGTCTGGGATTTTGGTACAACTCAAAATGTTTGCCGTTTTCCAGTATAACTGTTAGATAAATTAAGAGAATGATTGTTAAGAGAGAAAATGCTAAAAGCAATCATTCCCATACCAGGCTCATGCTATAAAATAGTAACAATTATAAAGGATATATCTAAGATTTTGCAGTTTATTTGATAACTATCAAGGTTGACACAGTTGTACTTTTAAATTGTAATATTTTCTGATAGGTGCAAAAGCCTGCAGCTCGTTACTATAATTACTATCAGGCTCCTGTCAAGATTCAAATAAGCTTAATTAAAGATCCAAAAATATAATGCAAAATTAAAAGGTCTGAACTTATTTTAAAAGATGAAGAATCTATGAAGGTGGCACAACTAACCTAATGCTAATTTAATCATTTTACTTTCATTGGTTTCTAGTTCATTAATGTATCTAGATATAGATTTTAAAGGATATACTCTAATCCACTCATTTATATGTATAAGGAAGTAGGCTTAATATAACATATATCAATTTCTCTAATATGTAATGATTTAAATGGATACAGAGTTTTGTTAATCAACTGACTGATAATTCTGGTAAATAATAATGACTTCGGTGTTGCTAAAATTATTGTCTGTGAAAGCTGTGCCTTGTGAATTTGAAAGATTCCAAAAATGTAGTTGCTGGTGATTGATGTCTAGCCGTAATCATAGTCTTTAAATATAGAAAAAATTAGCCTTAACCACTTGAGTGTTTATGGTGGAAGTAACCTCAGGCTTCTGCAGATTTTAATTGATGTCATTTAGCAGACACTCTTATCCAGAGCGACTTACAGTTCATACAGTCTTACAATTCAAGCAATTGTGGGTTAGGGGCCTTGCTCAGGGACCCAGTTGCGGTAGCTTGGCAGAGGTTGAGAAGAGGTGGTACAGTTCAGTGAATATCTCGTGCAATGTGTGAAAAATATGTCTCAGATGATTGGCGACAAGGAGTGACTGCATGTGCCAAAGATCATAGTTTCCTACATTTTTGGCTGATCTGCAAAATCTTTGCATGTGAATTCTCTTGAATCTGTCCGATTACCTCAAACAACGAATAAGACGCCAGAGAAGGCAGTCACAAAATCTGGCCGAAAGGTGCAAGTCTTTGATGCAAGAGTGGCTGAATATTGATGATGCCCACCTGTAGAAACTTGTCCAATTCATGGCTAATTGAATCGCAACTGGTATTCATACTCATGGAGGTATAACATGCTATTAGGTACTTTCAGTCCCTGGTGACATTATTTGTATGGTGATTATATCTATTCTAATAACATTTCTTGCTGATTGTGTGTATGGGATTCAGGAATGTTCCAACCATGCTTTCAAACACTAGGTATTCACCCTAGACTTATGTTACCAGTGTCCTGTATTCATATTGTATGCATCTCTGATCTCTGACAATATGTCACCTGATCTTCTGTTACAGATTGGCTGCTTTGACTTCCCCAAGCACCGCTCCTGAATTCTGAAGCTCTGTGCCATGACTGACAACCAAATGAGTGGAGAAGGAGGTCAGGAGACTCTTAAACCCAACATTAAACCCCAATATGATCTGAAAGGTGATAACCTCCAGGAGGCAAAAGGTAAAGCGGAACAATGTGAGCTGCCTCGTCGGAGGAGCCGCAGTAGCGATTCTGAGCGCCGTGGCAGAAGGAGTAAGCGACAGCACGAACGTGGAGAAAAGAGAGAAAGGGGTCGAAGTGCAGAGTCCAGGCATAGTAGCCGAAGGTGGACAGGTGATGGCAGAGAAACAACTCCACACCCTGAGAACTACTTGGATGAAACGGATTGCCCTGTGTGCTTCTGCACCTACAATAATGTTTTTAAGACTCCTAAGCTGCTCTCCTGTGGCCACACATTCTGCCTCGAGTGTCTGGCACGTATTAACGTCTCCTCTGTGGACATTAAGACACTTACGTGTCCTGTGTGCCGCGAGCTGACTGACATTCGGCATGGCCGAGACCTGCCACAGCTCGGTAATAACCAGGACATTTTTCGCATGCTGCCCTCTTCCATGCAGCAGGCGCAGGCGGTGAAATTTGAACGCAGCAAAGGTAAACTGGTCCTCAAAAACCAAACTCTGCCAAACTGCCTTCGCAAGAAGACTGTTGTTCTACCAGTGGGGGTCATGGAGCAAGGTCTCGGGGCAGGGGCTACAATGATAAATGTGGGACGGCCTACCAACAGGATGAGAGGACGACTAGGAAGGATGTTTCAGTCCAACCAGTGCTACTACACTGTGGTCGCCTCCATCATTGCCATCGCCGTGGCTCTGATAATAGTTGGCATATTGACCTTTGTGGTGATGCCAAACATTATTGTTTATGGAAACAGACCCCCATCATGAACCAACTCCAGCCATCCCCAGGGACAGCAATGAAATTTTGGAACTGAAATATTGGCACAAAACACTATACTGGCTGGAAAAATGTGAAGGAAGCATTGGTATGACTATGAGACTATGAGGAAATTTCTCCCAGATGAGTTGGAAACATTGTTGTGACACATTTAGGAAAGCTCTAAACAGTGGCATGGTAGCGCAGCACAGCTCCAGGTATGCACATTTGTCTCCAGGTACTGTCTGTAAGTTTGGTTTGATCACCCAATGTCTGCTTGGGATTCCTCCATAAGTCCATAAGTGTTAGTGTGAATGTGTGAGCAAATGTAATACTTGTGAACAAAACTGATGATTCATGGTGATCAAACAGGTGGATGCAGTGCCACTTTAAACACTCCCCTGGCTCTGTCTTTGACATACTGGAACCTCAGTATTCAGTATTTTAATTATTACAACTTTACCACAGTGCAACCGGGGCACAGACTTGTATTGCTGTTGGTAGGTTTTGTTGCATCTTGTCAGTTTTGATCAATTATCCAGCATTTTGATTGTCACCCGCCGTTCAGCTGTTCTGAGAAGAGTCAGAAAGGTGTCAACTCCACAAATCTCTTGAACTCACAGCACAATATATGAAGAACACCTGGAAACACTAACTGTTTGTATGCAGAAAGTGAGTGATGCAGGTGGGGCTGTTAAGGAAGGGCTTATGATAAATTGATTGTTATTTTTTCATCTAACACATATCATTTTCCCTAATAAAAATGGATTCGTTTGTATGTCATCTGTTATTACAAACAAATAATCTCTTTTATTATAGAGGGGACTTTTGGTGTTGGAAAGCCTTTGGCTTTCAATGTACACACTGACTAAAATTTAGCCTTTTTATTTCCATAGCAAGTGATGTATAGCAATGTATCCCCTTTAGCACACGTATTAGGGTTTAATCTCACTGTTACTCAAATCATATTCAGAGTATTTTGTAAATGAACTGCACTGTTTAAATAAACTTCCTGATTCCAGAGAATTCCAACCTCTGCTCTTTGAATTGCAACGTCTATGGGGATTCAAACCACCAGTGAAAATGATATTTTCTATTTTTTTAAATGTTATATTGATTTTCAATTCAAATCATATAATCAGCATGGCAACTTAGGCAAGAAGTTACATGCTTGAAAGAAAGATATTTTAATATATAAGAAGTAATACTTCCGCACTTGCATATGTCACGTACCTGTAATGAAATGAGAGAACAAGTATTGTTCTTTTGAAACAAAGTCTAAGGGCACTTTTGTGGGGCATAAAATAAAGGCTATGTTTTATGTCTATATTGTGCAATTTTTTATATGATAATGTTCAATAAGGGAATGAATCAGCTGCTCCTAGTCGTCTACAAGTAATCTAACCGTTGAATGAAAACGTATGTTTAAAAATGCTTAATAAAGGAAAATCTCATTATTATACAAATGATTAATAGTCCACACGTGGTAGTTGTACGTATTGTTTAATATGTGCATCTGACACTCCCAGAGACTTTCTAAAAATAACTGATACTAACTGAAAGAGATACTGCATGGTGCAGTGGCACACTGATTATTGCCTATAGCTTCTCACACCTGGGTTGAAGTCACAGCTGGCCCTGGCCAGTCCTGGTTCCTGTGTGGAGTGTACATGTTCTCCGTGTGTCAGCATGTTTCTTCCTGTGTTTGTGGCAGACTTCCCCAGAGAGCAAAGATTAGGCCTCTCTTAAATTATAAATCACAAATAGCCTAATGCAATGCTGGGTACTTTGATAACCACATTACTTTGTATAGTTTAAAATGCTGACTATACATTTGGAAAACCCAAACAGCAATATTCTGTATTAAAAACAAGGACTATGCACTAAAAGGAGCAGACTCTGTGATCTACACAAGCCTACAGTATAACTTGTATGTTTAGAGACAAAAGTAGGAAAGTTTTTTGAAACGCATGTCTGTGTAGGTTCTGAGTCAACCAGGTCATGGCAGTTTTGAATTTGTGAGTTGAAGATGTGTCACCTGTCATTTTTGGAATGGCCATGACATTTTTGTGCCAGGGATTTAGTTGATCAGTCTCTAAAGGTGACATGTGAATGGACGCACTGTAGCCTTCCTACAGTCTTCTAATCATTGTCCTATCCATGGTTTTGCAGTCATTTCTTGTCAGGTCTCTTAATACCATTTGTTAGGTACAGTGGTACCTCAGTTCTCGTTATTAATGCATTAATGAAAGGTTTTTCATTTGAGAACTAAAAAATTCCCCATAAGTAATACCGTGAATTAAATGACTCTGTTTCGAAGCCCCAGAAAATCCACACAATATAAGATTTTCTCCCTGATTCATCATGGCTTATGTTTAAACAAATCCATCTAAACATGATGAAGTTGCAATATAGTCTATGCTGCATCATAGCAGAATCTATTCCACGCTTGCATTGGCCAAAATCATTAACACAAAGCTGATGCGGCATTAAATAAAACTAATAAACAAACAAAATCACATGCAAAAAGAGTAAATGTTTGCTTATTTATTTAACCATGCGTTTTCAGGTAATTTTGAAATGACTTTGGTCTGATATGGACAATCACACAATCATTTTAAAACTACACTACTGGAATTTGGACACCAAAAATATATTGGTTGATTAGTAACATTTGAGGAAAGTACAACCTGATTTTCTCTGAACTATTAAAGCTCAGAGATAAAACATCAGATACCATTATGTTTAGGTTTAATCATTTACAGAACATAGATTCTAAAAGCTTTAACCTACAGGGTTACTGGGGCTTAAAAAGAAAACAATGTATATCCTTAATTCTGTTATTCTTATTTTTTATATAGACTATATATAGACTACATGGTCAAAAATATACAAACACACACACACACACACACACACACACACACATATATATATATACATATACATACATACATGTACAGT
>JAYJMA010151369.1:0-10806 GCA_036873895.1 Parotocinclus cabessadecuia | reverse complement strand
TTTTTTTTTTTTTTTTTTTTTTTTTTTTTTTTTTTTTTTTTTTTTTTTTTTTTAAAAACACCTAAATAAAGAACCAACATAAATAAAAAGCCATGTAGCCATACTGTATATGATCTATACAGATATGTCTTCCAGCAAAATCCATAACAAATGGGGTAGTCTTATACTAATAACTATTCCCTACCCTATCTTAACACAATATACTACAAATGTATATCAAATTTGTTATATGGATAACAATGGAAAATGGGTCTAAAATACAGATAATTGTGAATTAAACAGTACAATTCAGTTATTGGGGATATTATTTGCATATTTTACGTTTGTGTGCAACCAACCTATTAAGGTAACTTAAGACTTGTCTTTACTTAATACACTGCTGACAAACATTAGCTTTATTTTATTATGAAGTTATGGTTAGGTATTTCATTTTGAAATGTCCCCTAATTTTGTCAGCAGTATATTTTCTAGGATGCAACTTTTTTTGAAGAACTTTATTCACTTTTTCAGGAACTCCAAGCTAAACTGCAGAATATTTTCAAAGACCGGAGGCACATTTCATTAGTTTGAAACCCAGGAATACATTCGTATTTATCTTGGGGGGGGGGAATTTGCATCCAATGATTTGGTAAATCAAAGTATATTTGTGCCTTTCCACTGCTGGAAACCTTTTAGCAGTTAAGGGCTGGGAACTCCAGGTGTTTTTGCTACAGTACCATTTTATGGAATCCGGCACATTAATGCATTTTCTCAGTTGGAACTTGTTTTGAAACCCAAATTTCCACCAGGGTATTCACTTAAGGAAACCAGGACTTTTTCAGACACTCAGTAACAAGCCTCATTTCAGTCTAGGGGAATGGTATTCTAGTTAGAAACCATAGGTATCATTTCAGTACCGTAAGAACATTTTTAAATCTTAAAAAAAAAATGGATTTTGTCTCTGAATATCATTGAAGCAATATTAAAAGAACCAAACAATGTAGCAGATGGAACCAGCTCATGAACGTAGTGTATACACTGAAGGGACCTCTTCAAAAACCCAGTACAATTTCTGCTTTCTCTACAAAAGTATTGTGGTATTTGCAGCTTGGTATGGGTCCATCATCCTTTTTGGGAGGTTTGTGACTCCATCTACCCTGGATAAACTTGGTAAACCTCTTTCTTTTCTGAACTGCGCACACTCAACCATGCTGCTATGAGAAGAGATTCCGTTTCACTGGACTCTTCTCATAAGCTTCTTAACCGCATGAGCCGAGGCTCGTAAGTATCAAGCACGGAAAGAGCAATTAAAAAAACATGCAGAGCTTAAACAGACCTGAAAAAGCAGGTGCAATTAGGCGTGCCGCGAACGAGGGCAATTATATGTAGGAACGGCTGTTTGTTGAGAGGGTCGTGGCAGAGCCTCTTAATTGTTTATTTTGTGTTTAAGGAGATATTACCTGACTGTAATTATGCTGACGAATCAACCTGGCATAATTAAAGGTGCTAGTCATGGTTGTGTAGGACCATTCTCAATTGGTAACTGGCCATATCATTAGAAAGCTTGGTTTATTCGCTCAATCAAGCAATTATTCAACAAAATTCAAACGAACAGCATTGTTTGATTGGTCAACAATAAGGACTAGTGTTGCGCACAATTTAAAAAAGTGTGTGGAATAAAATTATTTATTCTGTTATTCTGTTACTAACCCTGGGCTGGGTCATGTGACCACAAAGCCAGCCTTTAACCTCGGGTGGCCTCTGGCAAGTCAAGACTTGGCCCGTGCTCCTTTTGTCCAGTTTTGCTTGTTTTGTGTGCCAGCATCCTGGGGCTCTTCTGTGCTCTTGGTTGCTGAGATCTTGACAGACACCCGAACCCCTATTTTCACACTGGGCGCACTTGTTTATGGCTGAAGGCTGAGCTAACTTGATGCATGCTCAGTGATCAAGGTCAGTATCAGGCTGCAGGAGTCACTTTGAGTGATAAATGAATAAACCTTATGTCCATCTTTACTTCTGGCAACTTCTGGGACAGATTGAATATGGCTTGTGAGGATGCGAGGGCTGTCCATTAAATTCCCAAGTCTGATGCACAGGGATCCGAAGGTTTTAATGCATAATGGGCTAAGAGAAAGATGCAAGGGATGGGGCACAGATAAGGGACCAGGGTATGGCATGTGGAAGAGGGATGGAGAAGGTACATGCAAACCCAACTCGTGGCTCTCAGCTGTACTCACATTAGGGACTCTGTCCACTTGTTCCTCTGGTCCACGTCTGTGCGTCTCCACTGCTCGCTGCTCCGTTAAGCCCGCTGGCATGACTCCCACATTCCGATGGTCCTCGAACAGCTCAGAAATGCCAGTCCTTAAACTCTAAAAAGGTCTGAGAATTTTTTTCCAAAACTGTCATTCTTTGTAGAAGATTGTAACAGTTCTGGCAGCACATATGCTCTGGACCCTCACAAAGAGGCATCTTCAAGTGCAAGTACAGTTCAAGTGCAAGACAGTAAAAGCTCTTCTAAACTTCAGTGGACAAACTTCTTCCGTTCGATATCAAGGAGAAAGCTTTTATGTTTTCCTGAAACAGTTGTTCTTTGGGTCTGGTCTACGTATTGGGAATAACTACCCTGAGTGAAAGTGCATTCTACAACCAATTTAGTAAGTGATATGTTCACACCAGCACATTGAACTACCACGTAAGTGGAGTTTTTAAACACCCATGTTGATGCTGTCAGCATCAGTGACTGATCTGTAGACAACGTAACTGCGTGTGAGAGTCGATGCCAATTTAGAGCAGCCTTAGACACCCTAACATGCCATCAGTGTCAGAGCAGTGCTGAGAATGAACACCACCAAAGTAGTACATGATCTGTGGGTGTCCCCTGGGGGTCCTGATCATTAGAGAACAGAGTAAAGAGGATGAACAAAGTGTGTAGATAAACAGATCAAGTACAGTCTGTAATTATAGAACTGCAAAGTGCTTTTACAGTTTGAGTGAAACTGCTAAATTGGATAACGAATGTAGAGACAGAAAGGACTACCTAATAAATTGATGGAGTGTAAAGCTAGTGTTTATATTAGTCTTGTTTAGGGTCTGAACCAATTACTTTTTCCCTGCAAATTACAGCAACTGCATGTTGGTTTTGTTAGATTTATGGCCGCCCCTTGCACTTCATCTATTATATTCTGGATGGAAGCCATCAGTTGTGGTTTAACACATGAACAATAGAAGAGTTCGACATCTAAACAGAGGAATGCTGTGTCCAAGGATAATCCATTAAGTACTGTTTGCTCTCTGCCTAATTAAGAACAGTGATGGTACAGGAGCTAATCTTGACCCTCAGTCTGGTAGAGTCCTCCTAATGCGATCTGTTCTGTTCTGCTCGTTCCTGAGTCTAAATGCTCTGCAAATAATGCATAACAAAAACTATGTAAGCTAAAGCTAAAGAACCAACCCTACCCAGGACACCAGTCCACTGCACTGGAACACTTAAAGTGTGTGGCCGGGTGGAGTCTGGCCTCCAGTCGAACCGGAGAGCTGCAAGCTTACCACTTTATTTATACTGATCATAAAAAATTAGGTAATATTTCAAAATGAAATATCCCAATTAAAATATTAATAGTAAAGTACAGTCCTGTTTCTCTACGTACTGCTGCTCTGTCTGAGTAGTGAATTGGACAGTAAGTGAATAGTTTTATAACTCCAGCAGCACTGCTGATCCACTGATCCACCACCCAAATACTATAGTACCTGATCTATGGGGGTCTGTGAACCACAGAATTGCTCAAATCAGTGTCGTTAAGCTAACTAGAGACATAACAGCTTAAAGTAATCATTCGGTTTCAGATCTTTGTCACTTGAGGAGGATGAGTCTTGGTCCTTCCAAGGTTTCTTCCTTGTTTATTCAGGGATTTTACATGTTTGTGTCAGTGCGTTTATTACGATTGTATGAGCACAGTCTCGAGCCGATACGAGTTTTGCATTGGATGCGTCCCTGCTGAATGCTGACTACGTTAAGATCCTAATTTGAGCAGTTTAAGGAGCAGACTTAAGCAGTGTACTCACACTGAACACTTAAACCTTGTGACTGCAGGTTGTATTGGATGGTATTGACTCTACATATCTCGACCATCGAATTAACATCTAAAAGGTCAGCGAAGCCTTTGCTTCACACAGTAATGAGTTACGTCAGTGTCGCAGAGGAAGGCGACCACTCAGCTCAGTCTATTTCGGTAATTAAGCTTGAGCACCACAATAAAACATTAGCTGTGGGCATGGGATGCTCTGATTGATCACTATTAAGGGGGAAAAGGGATCTTTAGAAGTCCCTGTGATCCTCACACTGCAGACATGACATTTCTTATTCATACTGAAGCACAGCAGCAAGAGAGCTTCTGCAAGAATAAACGCGCAGGACAACATGCAGATATTTGCGTATTAGTTAGATTTGAACAGTTTTTACAGGGCTCATGCTTTTTCTCCTACCAGTGTTCAGCACAAAGTTTGTTGGCACCAATAAATGGCCTCCACAAACTTGGAGATCAAAATGTCAGGGACTGCTCTGTGTAGTAGTACTGTAAAGCCAAAACGGAGGAAATGCTAATTGTATGTGTCAACAGCATTGTACTTCAGGTTACGTATTGAATTACTTTTGAAGGTAAGACTACAATGAACATTTTAGATTTCATAGCTCTTCTCTGAAGAAGCAGATGTAAAGATCCTGATGCTGGTGAGACTGGATCAGGCACAGTAGTGCTGCTGGAGTTTTTAGACACTGTTCACTCACTATGCACGCTATTAGACACATTGAAAGCTTGACCCCACCTTGTACATCTATTCTGTCTCTCCATTGCTGGTACTACAGTAAAACAGTTTAACACTTATAATCCAAACCTCCATGCATGAGCAATTAATCCTTAAATTCTATATATGGATGGAACCTGCAATGTTTTGTCACCTGATCGGTCTTGCACAGAGCTTGTAGCATCGAAGAATTGTCATTGCATTCAAAAAACAACCTCGAACCAATGTCAGCAATCACTTTGAAATTCAAAAGGGTACAGAATTTGAAGAGTTAAATAAAGTCTAGAATAAAGCCACAGATGCTGATGGTCCCTTTTGGAAGTTTTGAAACGGCTTCAACAGAGAGGTTACATGTGAACACAACTGTTATCACAGAAGACTTGTTTCTTAGGAAATCTTCGCTCAAAATGTAGACAATTAACTTTTTTATGTTAGATTAAGTAGTGTCTCTGAAGTGCCCCATGTGGGTGTGTATGTACCCTGTGTAGGTTCGTTACTGCCTTGGGTCCTATGCCACCATCTAGGCGACTCTTTCCAGGATCATGTACATAAAGCGAATGAACGAAACGAGCGACACTGCTTAAAGGAAACTGGGGGATCTTTCACCAGGGTATATTTCATGTTGAAATACTGACATTTCCCATAATGCCTCGGCTTCCTTTCAAAAGCTTCAGAGTAATGGACATCAGTAAATATTGAAATGAGGCCGTGCTGCAAACAAGGTAATGATTGCTCGTAGCTGTATGTTTAATTAATGCGATGAATAAAGATTGTTTAGTGTTAATTACGTTCATCATTTCACATCCATGGAAGAGTAAATGTTAATAAAACATATTGGGAGATTAGAATACACGGCTCACACAAATTGGGGGACTTTTCAAAATATCCCCTAATTTTTGTGAAGATTGTGTGTATAAAATATGGGCATAAAACCTACTAATAATTTTTTATAGCACCTTTTATAATACTGAAGGTCACTGTACATTGGGGAGCGGAAACAAATGAGTACCTCTTGGGATAGTGGGGATGAAAGTGTAGATTTTTCTCTCTCTCTCTGTGTCTCTCTCTGTGTCTCTCTCTCTCTGTGTCTCTCTCTCTCTGTCTCTCTCTCTCTGTCTCACTCTCTGTGTCTCTCTGTCTCACTCTCTGTGTCTCTCTGTCTCACTCTCTGTGTCTCTCTCTCTCACACTCTGTGTCTCACACTCTTTGTCTCTGTGTCTCACACTCTGTGTCTCACACTCTGTGTCTCACACTCTGTGTCTCACTCTCTGTGTCTCACTCTCTGTGTCTCACTCTCTGTGTCTCACTCTCTGTGTCTCTCTCTCTCTCTGTGTCTCTCTGTCTGTCTCTCTCTCTCTCTCTCTCTCTCTCTCTCTCTGTCTCTCTCTGTCATATATTCATGTATTTGTGTGTATGTATGTGTGTGTATATGTGTGTATGTATATGCATATATATCTCTCTTCATAATGCTATGGCCCAGCCCTCTTAAGCAAAATCATAAATCTGATTGGTTAAATTTGTTAATAAACTCTCTCTAAAATCTTCAAAATATAATCAGAAGGGTCATACAAAGATGTAGACAGAAGTCATTCTAATGAACTGTTGTGATTGGTTAGGTCCGCCCTGTAAGATATGTATCATTTTGCAGTTCACTCATTACTAAATATTTCTATAATGTGCTACATACACATTTGGTACCCCGTTTTTAGAAAGATTAGAGGGGTCTGACCACACACCACTGCAGCACGGTCCATTTAAACCTCTGGGCTATAGTCTGTGATCTTCTGTGTATGGGACCTAGCTTTTACGCTCTGTTTTAGGCAGTGCGCTGAATTTAGTCGTGTAAAACACAATGACAATTAACTAATCTTGCATATTTAGTGATGATGGAGCTGCAAACTCCCCAATGTGAGATGAGATTTATGTAGAGAGATAGAAGTATTTAGAACCAGCTGTTGTGGAGGTGGGTGTTTGATGTAACGTGTATTAAGTAGTGGATGAGTAATGGAGGAAATAAGCAGGGAGGAGGTATTTTAAGCCTGTTTGGTTAATGATTATCTTATCAGTGTGTCTCTGACGCTTATAGCACCGCCAGTGTCATTCATATTTGACGAACATTTCGCTTCACTGATATACAGAGAATAACATCATTCTCTTATCTACAGTTTTAAAAAGTATATGTTCACCGTGACTGACGCGTGGGAGGCAGGCTCAGACGTGAATTTGTTACAGAGCTACATTACTATTCATAACAGAAAATCATACAATATTAAGAACAGTGTTGTAGTCAGAATCCCAATGGTTGGGTCTATTGGATTGAGATCTGGTGACTGTGGAGGTCATTCGATTACAGTGAACTCATTGTTAGGAGTTAAGAAATCAGCCCGAGGTGATCTTTGTGTGCTTGTTTAAGCTTTCCTACTGGAAGTAGGAATTAGAATGTAGTACGCCGAGCTCATGAAGGGATGCACATATGGTATTTAGAGACCTAAAATGTGCTTAGAAATAAGTCATACCAGCAGCAGCCTGAACCATTCTGAGCCTCAGTTGAATGTTCATGACTGACAATAGTAGCATCTGGTGTGGTCTTCCGCAGCTGCAGCCCATCTGCTTCAAGGCTTATCACCTCGAACCAGTCTGCCCATTCCTCTCTGTGTGTAAACCCCAGTAGACCAGCATTTCCTGAAATGCTCAGACCAGCCTGCAGTCTAGAAATCATTTTTCTTCCGTGTTCTGGTGCTCGGTTTGAACTTCAGCTGTTCGGGTGGGTGCATATGCAAGGGCAGTGTGCCACAGATCATGCTTGTCCGAGTTTAACTTGAGTAAAGAAACAGCAGCACCAGTAAAGTGCACACATACGCACACAAATGCACTGCAAAAAAAATATCATTTATCATTATATTTTACTCCAGGGGATTAGTATGCTATATATGTATATAACTTTAATTACAACTGTCTCATCTTTGGCTAAACTTTGAACATTTTTGGTGAAGTAGCATTCTAATCCTACTGTCAATCCCATTTCCTATCATTCGTGTGTTTATGAAGTATGATAGCATTTTAAAGCTGACAACAAATCATACAGGGTTATTCCAGTCACTGTTTGGGAATATGAAGGCTTATACCCATTTATTATGCCTTATAAGTAAATGATTCATAGAAAGTGGTTTTCTAGGAAGATGATGTAACGAGACACGCTGAGTCACCGAAGCGTTCAAATTGTTTTTCTTCATTCTCTGGAAGATGTTTTAGCAGTACACAGAACTGTTGAGTGCTTTCCTAACTTAATTACCCTGTTCACTAGGCAAGAGCTAAACAAATATGTTCCCTGTAACAGATAAGAATACAATCGCGGCCTGAAAAAAAACACGTCACAGTGAGCCAGTGCTGAGGTTTGGTGTCTTACATTTTCACCAAAGGAGGATGGACCCCGTCTTGAGTTCTGGTCCTCCAAAGGTTTCTTCCTTATTATGATCATAAAGTTTTCCCACCTTACTCTGTTGCCCTTGGCTAGATAATGAAAGAAAATAGACAATTGTAAATTGAGACAGTGTATTATAGAAATATATCTGACATTGACATTTATGTATACAGATGCCTTTTCAAATTTAATCTATATAGCGCTTTTTACAATGGTCTCAAAGCAGTTTTACAACATTATATTATCTTAAAAAGGCCAATCCCAAATTGAGCAATCGCAGGGCGACGTGTGTCCGTAAATAAAGCATAAAGGCTGCTTTCAAATTTTACCTGAATTCTTTTTCCACCCTTTTCAGAACTAATCCTTAAGGAGTAGCTGGACACAGCCTGTAAAGTTTGCAATTGGCCGAACGGGTTTATTAACATCACTCATTTGTCAGTATTGTTAGGCATGAGATCGAGAGAGTACGATCGCACTGAAGGTGATTCCAGTAAGGTGAATGTGTGGGAATGCAAGGGCAGCACCAGCTGTAGGAAGTCATTTTCTATATCATTGAATCCTACGATAAATCCTCAGCAGCTGACCAGGGTGGAAATGGGTGCTTCTGATAGAGGTGGAGAAGGTGCCATCACACCTCAGACGGACCAGAGTTAGCACAGGGCTGTCAGACAGACGGAGCTGATAACAGATCCATTTAATAAACTGTCGGGCTCTACACACACAGCCAAGATTTAACATCACACATTTTACTGCAAACCGGATGTTTTTAAAGCCTGTTTCAAGCATTTATGACTTGGAATAAGTGGAATTGTATTAAAGAAAAAAACTGTAGTATAATGTAGAAACAAATTTGGTAGGTTGGTTTCTCTTATTGTACAATAATGTTAAATGTTTTAAAGAAAAAAATTTCGTCAGCTTTATATATGTTTATTATATTTAAAAAAACAGAATAAAACAGCTTTTATAGTCTACACTTGTTAAGATTTAGTTTAATATTCCCTTCCCTTAGACTCGAGCAATTGTAGCATCTGGAAGCTTCATCTTTTTGGGCCTGATAAAGCCTGAGGAAGCTTGATCAGAAATGGCCTCTTTGGAAGAGTAGCAGTTGAATACTGACTTTTACCTGCAGAAGCCATTTTGTTCTTATAATTGCGTATTTTAAAATTAATTGCTAAAACGACAACTGTAACATTTCTACAAAAGACTTCTAAAGTTATTGTATCCAGGTCATAGGGTGCCATGCATTCGAACTTGTGACCATATCGTAGATCACCCCTTACAATTTCCTTATGCATTTAACGATGACACGCCTTATGTGATCTTTGGATCGTAAGCATGCCTTATTGGCTTTATAAAAGCACATCTTACATCCATGGGCCAGCCGTTGCCCACCCGGAAACTCTGGGCACAAGTGCAGGAACAACCCTAGGTTGCCAATCCATCGTAGGACACGCACACACTGAGAGACACCAATTAGCCTAACACGCATGTCTTTGGACTGTGGGAGGAAACCGGAGTAAACCCAGGCAGACATGGGGAGGACCCAGGCCTCCACCCTGGCATTGCTGTGAGGCAGCGATGCTACCCACCGTGCCGCCCCGTCTTATGTACGTGTTCTAATTTACACTTTCTTTTGAGTTTTTGTTCAAATCAAATGATCAATCGTGTAAGAAATTATAACCCTGGGTTTTCTTAACCACATTTTAATCTATAAGTATCAAATCAACCTGGATGAGCTCCATGCATTACTCTTACTTCAGACGTGTGGATACAGGATGCTAATTCAGCCTGATCACTTTAGGTGTAGGAGGCACAGAACTGCGCTGAACTTTAACAAGACAAGAAGAAAAATGTGGAAACTTTCACACATCCCACTAACAAATGGCTCACCGAATCAATTTAATGCAAACAGATCGGATCTGGGTGTTCACTCGGGTCATGATATTTTATTTAGCCCAGTTTATCTGTTTAGACTCCTCAATGATTCATCCAGTGCACAGTGATGTACTTGGGAGTACTAAAAACATAGTTAGGAGTATACCAGCTATATATATACTGCTCACAAAAAAACTATCCCCTGTTTTTGGTGAGCAGTGTAATAAAATAAGAGCAGTAATATTTTGGTCTGGAAGCATAACAGTATTTTTAATAGCAATGAGAATGTTATATAAAGTACGTTAGTATAGTCTTTTTTTTAATAAAAGAACTTAATTGTATTTTGTAATATTGCTTAATAGTATAATGGAGTATGATACTGTGTAACGGCAGTATTGTGTTATATAATGACGGATGTGAAAGTGTTAGACATATTATTATATAGATGTGAGATTACATAATCCATATTAAATATATAATTGCAGTATGTTTTAATGTTGTGTTGGTTCTCTCAAAAGCCACATACACACTGTAGCAGCCAGGGGGCAGAGAGCAAGATTGGTGTTAACCAAGTCTACACATGACCTACTTTCACCCCTCCCATCTCCCCAAATCCAAAGTTCTGCAGCCAGGCTTTGATGTCAGGCCCCTCTCGTATATTGGGGTGAAATACTAAAAAAAAAAAAAAAAAAAAAAACAACTTCAATGCAGTTATTTTTTTTATTCCC
>JAYJMA010151358.1:0-14347 GCA_036873895.1 Parotocinclus cabessadecuia | reverse complement strand
AGGACTGGGGAGAAACGCGGCGAGTTTTTGGGTAGTTATGCCAGAGACGAAGAGTTTCTTCACGGATCCAAATAAGTGAATAAAATTACACTTGTATAATAGGAGTTGTTTCGGTACTTTAGGATTCGGTCAGAATAAGCGGCTGGTCCCATTAACCGGATTCGACTGTATAACTTCTTAGTCTCCTTATCACAATCCAACCAGAAAAAGCCACAACATTTGTATGCAGTATTAAAAACTGAAAATGGTCAGAAAATAAAAACTTCACCAGGATGCTGACACTTTCCAAAGATGTTTGATCAGGAATGGGCTTTTTGGAAGGGTAGCAGCAAACAAAGCACTTTTTCAGAAGGGGGACAGGGTGAAAAGGCAAATATATGCTCATGCAAAAATGGGAAAAAAACTGTGTAATGGAGTAACAATTTGAAGTAAGGAATTTCTTGGATCCAAATATTTAACTATCTGATATATGAGGTCATTTACCATTTGCTAAAGCAATAAAACAAAAGGTGTCCTAGGATTTTTGCACAGTACTTTTTAAACCTGCAGCCACTGAAAAGCAATACAAATTCCACTCATTTGACAGAATGATCCATATAGATCCAGATAAACAAGGGCTTGTGGCAAATTTCAATACAAAAATCGGACGTAATTTCTAATTTGTGTCCTGGAAAATGTAATTGAATTTCCATGATCTTGTCAGGATTCCTGGACTGTGTGAGGACATTTATGAGAGCAGTGTTTATCAGTTCTGCATGTCACAGTGTTATTTAACGTGCTGAACATCTTGCCTTTTTATGTCGAAGCTTAATGGGGTTAATCCTGGTTTTCCCCTAATTGGGCAGTCCCTAAAGCAGGATCTGTTGAGGACTTAATCTGGACATGCTGCGCTGGCGAATTCAATAAGATATGAACAAGACAGAAAATAGAAATCATCCTTAGACTGGAAAGCAATTTATAATTTTTATATTGTTTACTTTACAAAACATCCAGATACCATACACAATTTCCTCCCACAATCAGCAAAAACTAAAAATGTGACTTTCATTCAGTGACAAAGTACAAACTAAATGTATTTACAGAGCGAGCAATCACACAGACCACATCAAACATGAGCGAGCCACCACGCTCTCACACTGCTTTCACACTACTGGCAGCCACTACAAGTAAAGAGGTAGCTTCTGCGGTTAGACGACGCATCCCATTCTCGATTAGCTTTATCTTTTACAAATAATTAACAACACACGGCAGAACTCGAGACACATAGAAACAGAAGTTTGGAATCTGTTAGTTCTATTAAATGCTACCTCGGAGACTCATTTCAATGTTAGGTGTTGGAAGAGCTTATCTTAACACGAGGACATAAATACGATTCTGGACGCACATGTGCTTTACAAAGTCTGAAGGAAGGCAGTCGTTGCGCATTGATTCGCATAACAGATTTAACAATGCACAAATTTCACCGCTACAACACGCACTGGTTTGTACCAACCATAGAATAAATTGCAAAACAAAACGTACAAAAGATTCCATGATAGAGACAGCGCAACAATAACACAACAAAATCCATGGCACTAACTGAGTGAAATGAACTGATAAAAAGTACCTGGTGGAAATGACTACTTTAAGGTCCAGGAGTTCCATGCGAACCAGCTCAGATGCAAGGGTCCCATCTGAAATGTTGATTTCAATCATTAAATACAGTGAAAGTTTGCATTTATACGTAGATATGAGTGTGTCTAACCAAACCTGAAACGGTTTGAAACCTTTTATCTCAAATGCACTGCTCACAAATAAGAGGATATTTCATTCTAGGACATTTGGCAGTATCCCCTAATTTTTGTGAGCAGTATAGAAACGTACAAGGTCCTCGGCCAGAGCGGCACCCCATCCCAAATTCTCTCTGTGTGCACCTAATGAATGAGGGTAAGCTCTGAACCCCTATGAACCTGACCAGGAAAAAATGTCTTCTGACTCCATGCGTATATGATTTACAATGTATTTGGTAATGTATCATCCAGTATTATGATTAATAATAGCCCTACTGAGCGTACACCGATATTCATCACTGTGACATTCCATGCGTTTAAGGCCAGACACTACGGGCAGAAATCATGAACTATGCTCTCTTTTAGCCTGACATCACCAAACACCCATAATGCCATGTTTCAGATGACTCGCTGTACAGTACTGTGCAAACGTATCAAGCCACCATTAGATTTTTTCACTGATCTACATTCCAATCTTTGTGATCTTTGTACCCTGTTTCACCATTTCCCCAATGGTTTATTGGCTGCTAATTTTACAAAAAAAAGACCATTACTGATGATTCTTTACTAGTTTCTTTTAAAAAATACTAATAAAATTCTATATGGTCATTATAGTTTTGTAAAAATAATGGTATATCTAATGTAATGGTGGCCTAATACTTTAGCACAATATAACTGAAAAGCACGTTCCATGTACAACCAGGCTGCTGTACACAGAGGAACCCATTTTTATTTTCCGCTCTTATTATGATGTCATTCAATAGCTCAAATTTAACATATCTCCTACTACACATCTTAATTTAATATCTGAAAAGACAAATGTCGCAGATTAATAATCCATCCATTATATCTTCCCCTTAATCCACCTGGCAACACTGGGCACGAGGGCAGGAACAACCCTAGTTGGGGTACACACACTGAGAACCACTTTAGAGACACTAATTAACCTAACATTCATGACTTTTACTGTGAGAGGAAACCGGAGTACCTAGAGTAAACCCACACAGACACGGGGAGGACATGCAGACTCCACACAGAAAGGACCCAGGCTGCTCCACCCTGGGATTGAACCCGGGACCTTCTTGCTGTGAGGCAGCGGTGCCGCCCCACCGAGCCCCCCGTGCCGCCACAAATGAAGAATGACCTAGTGATATATCTCCCAATTATTATGGAACATCTAATCTCTGTCCGATTGAACTCTATATAACTGGTATTTAACGACCATCCAATCAATGTCTGATTGCTTTAAGACCAAAGTCTTTACAATTACAAGGAAATAAAAAAAATCTGTTTTTTAACTCGGGACATTGAAGCCATAAACAGCTGAATTAAAAAAAATGTTTTAACATGTTTTTACTGTCATAAATATTCATACATACTCTCAATGTGGTTGTTAAACAGTACATACGCGTACTGGTGCACGTACTACGTAGCTATATTAGCGGCACAACATTTCCCATAATGCCCCAGCGCCTTAAAAAAAGCTTGAACGCTTTCAGTTTCAGTTTCTTTTGCTTTTTTGTTCGGATTTAACCATTAATATTTCAAAGAATGTCAGCATTGCTGCAGGCAAGATAATGTTCGCTCAGAGCTCTATGTTTTGTCCACTTATAACCATTTAAAGCAACATTTATGCATTTAATAAAGAAACGTTACTGTTCATTTGTACTTCATTTCTCATCCAGGGCAGGATTAACTCTCATTTTAGCATTAAATCACTTAATCGTTTTACAGGTTTAATTTTATGCACAGTTGTTCCCCCATGACTTATTGGCAAGCAGAGAGGAACGCTGTGCCCCTCTAAATTCTGCCTATGCCCCAGTATGCTTCCAGTGGCCTATAAACTTGACCCCTTTTTGCAAACTACAAACATCTCAGTTCATATGCAAATATGCAAAGAGCAGATTACCACGTGGATCTGATTGATTTTCTTTTATTAGCAGTGTTCCAGATCGTCCCTCGCCCCAGACAGGGCTGTCTGCCCGATCAGCAGACTATGAGAATACGTGATGCATTACAGCGCAGATCTGGAGAAGTGAGAGAGGAAGGAAGGAGATTGCTTTGGGTCATGCCGACTGCTACTGTATACATAGAACAAAAAAAAGAGTTATTGTTGAATTTTGCAACTCGAGAATCAGTTCACAGCATTTAATGTTTGATTTGAGACCTGGTTTAACCTGGTCGAGGTCAGAAAAATCCCTCGGGATTCCTCTGAGCGTTTAGGCACTGCTGGAACATTAATCAGCTCCTGTTGCTTGGAGGTAAGAGCCAGCTGCTGGAAACGACATTTCCTGAGGGCCTGGGTTTAAACCTTGACATGAAGGTTGGCGATGGACTGGCGTCCTGTCGGGGGTACAACTTGTAAAGGCGGGAGTGAGGCACATATGTGCAAATCACAAGCAAGTCTCAAGTCTTAACCTTCAAGTCTCAAACGAGTCTCAGGCTACGGTGGTAATATTCAAATTGTCCAGCTTCCAAAAAGACAGTGCTCATATAGAGTTGAATTTTATTTCGGTGCCAACTCTTACATTTTGTATCAATCTTAAACTCAATGTTATCTTTCTTGCTAATGATTGGAATGACTGAGCGATGAGTTGTGGTGGTCGTGTCACTCATTTATGGCCAGACATCTAAATTCAAACGTCACTATTTTTGGATGCTTCCATGTTCCCATGTTCCAAGCGTACTCATTAATTTGTCTCTGGCTGGTTTCAAGAGGTTGCCAGGCGAAAAAGAAACGTCCAAACTTGTTTCAACAAAAAAACAAAACTCATCAGTACCTTAAAATATTTAAGCGTTTGTTTGAAAGTACTTTTGAGTAATGTAACCCCATCAAAGTCAGATTTCTACAGTTATCTGATTATTCAAGCGCACTCCGATCTACAACTCAGATTAATACATTCGATAAAGAGCGCTGGATTTTATTTTAGTAATCAGATTTATCATAGCATATATTTCAGGTATATTTCAGGTTTTCCCGGTCTAGGCATGCGCTCAAGCTTAACCAACATGGTTGCCAGGTCTGCTTGTTCTAAAGACTTGGCTTTATTTGGGCTGTGTTTAATCCCGTGGGATCTGGTAACCCCAGAATTAAAATCGCCATGGAATTAAAGGCAGCAAAATGGTTACCACACGCCTTATTGTTTGATATTAAAGCTTGAAGTTCAAGATGGATTACATCTTTTTGTGAGATTTAAGTAACTCTTAAGGGAGGTCGACTCCCTGATGCAGTTATGCCCCTTTTTTTGTGGGTAGCAACATTCAAGTAACTCAAGTCAAGTCATGACTGAGACATTTAAGCCCAGAAGTTTAAAATTATCTGACATAAGGCTGTGTAAACTCGATCGGATTACTAACTAAATCTGATTTGCTGTACTTAATAGAATGTGAAATGCATGGATCATTGTTAGTCAAGCAGGTCTCAAATCCATACATTTGTAACTTTATTCTGACTTGACTAACTTCTGTGGCTCAATTCCCCAAACTTTGTCTGGTACTGGACCACCAAACTGACCAGAATATGAAATTGGGATGCCTTGATTGGTTTTATGCTAAGAACAATACGATCAGTGTCTGTTTGTGCAGATCTGGACAGAACATAATGATAAATGAGTATAGAAGTAAAGAAATGTGCCTTAGATTTAGAGAAGTTTTCCTATCCGTAATAAAAATCCTTTATCTCGGTATAAACATTGGATATGAGTTAAGGCATTAAGAAAGCAGCAACGCACAATCGTTCAGATGAGGTGTGTTTTAATGCCCGGCTTCGTCAGCTTTAAGGAGATGATTTTTGCTGATGGCTCAGCTTTTGGTTGCTCTGCGGCCGTTATGAGAAGTAAATTGTTTGTTCGTACACATCTGGTCAGTCGGGCAAATGTGCCGAGTCATGCTTGCTTTTTGGGTTGCAATACTGGAGACTATAAACTTGGAGAAATAAATATGCCGTAAAAAAAAAGCTTAAGTCGATGCTAAAAACAAAGCCCACAAGATGGAACGTGAGAAATGCAACCAGTAAAGAGAAGAAAGCAGAATTTGTAGGTTAACGTCAAGGTTTAAGCAGGATTATCAAATCAGAGCTTGGGTTCAGTTCAAGCAAGCCAGAACAAGAACTATGTGGATGTTATCAAAATGAGATGGAAGCATTTCCACTCACTAAAATGTCTCCACTTTTGCTGTTTGTGGCTGTTTATTCCAGTAGTAGCTGTAAGAACCACCCTGGAACCTGCACCAGGAAACTGTAGAGTGCAGTTGCAGGTTCTAAGAGGTCTGTGGGCTTCTCATGTGTCAGACCTGGGCAGAGGAACTCAGCACTGGAAATGAGCTGCACTTCATTTGGCAGACATCCCTATCCTGAGCACTTACAATCCAAAGTTGTGGAGCCAACGGAAATGGGATTTGAACCTTCGACCTCCAGGACCTTAACCACTAAGCCACCACAGTCCCACTCAAACATTCTGGTGAGATCTGGTGGTCGTTAACGGGCATTAGAACAGCACTTAATGTACATGGTGCACCTTGTGGATTTTGCTTCCTGTTTCTTCCTGCTTTCTTCCTATTGATCTACTGTACACCATTTTGACCAAGGGTTCCTAAACCTTGGCATAAGCCAACACTTTGTTATTCAGTTCTCCAATTTGTTACTTTCCTCTCTAAATATATTCAACCTCAAGCAAAAAAAAAAAATAAACAGCTGCTAACTGTGAACGAGTCTTGGACTAAACAAGCTGCACCGATCCAACTTTGATGGCAGTTAGTACAATGTTTTTTTTTTTTATTTAGCCCAACAGATTCCTTCCCATATGTTTCTCCTTCCAGTGCAGCGAATCAGTTCCAGATGTGCTCGAGAAATAGGAGAAAAATCCATATAAAGAAAGTCCCAGACACTTTTTTTTTCCTCCACTTTAACAAGAGGTCAAAAAATTACAGATGACGCTTTGAAGTTGTTCTGAAATATAGGTGTGTGGGAAAAACAGAAAGAGGGAAGTAGATGGATGCTGGGGACATCAGGAACATGTGTGAACTTGCAGTGTTACAGAATATCGAGCAAAATCAGGACTTTTGTAAGGAGATTCTCTTTGGGTATTTGTTCATCTTTACGTCTAGGCATCTGTACAATCTGGCAATCTTTTCGCATTCCGAAATAGTAAATGTGGTCGCGTATGTGCAGAGGATCAATAATAATTTTTGAAGTGAAGATATAAGCCATTTAATGACCATCCATTCGACATCCATTCTCTATAACCTCAGAGTTTTTACCAGTTATAATAGGAAACCAAAATATGTCTTTTAAATCCATCATCCATCACACATCAGCCAATCAACACTGTGGATCCTTGGGCAGAGGCGGGACTTACAGTTTAAGCTCAGGACAAAAGTCATTTGTAAATGAAGTAGAGACTGTTCTGACTCGGTTGATGTGTTTCGAGACTTTTTTGTACCATGCTATAAAGGGTGTTCGTATTGGAATGTACTTGTCCTATTGTAAGTAGTACTTCTTGGTTTCTCTCTCCTCTACCTGCCTATACTCTCTTACCTATAACTGAGACATCGGCTCATTCAGTCTCAGCCAGTTCATCTGGCTGATCTTTTATGTCGGTCCATTTTCAGCTTCTGACATACAAAAGTATCAGGTCTGTCATACCGTCGTCTTCTGTGTTTATTAAGATACGTTACAAACGTGTGCCTAAAGGTTTTCCTAGGTTTTGTGTGTTTACATCACAGTAGCATAACACGGCTGTGTGACTATGACAATGTCTGGACATCGTCCGTTTCGGTCAACGACCTGTTAAGGTAATGCTTTTGTTAAATGGCACATGCATTTACTTGCAATTATGTTATGCCTCGGTGGTTGCCAGGTTTACCGGAATAGTCTGTAAGCACAAAAATGAATTGAAAAGAATGACAGTTCTTAAAGAAATAGAGTTTAAAAACTCAGTAATAATAATAATAATAATCTGTTCGTACTTGGACTTGCACTACCCAGCTGTGTAATACTTAAGTGTGTTTTACGCCTCTTTGAAAAAAAGGTATAAATAATTCAATAAAAGTGAATAATTCTAAAGGAAGGAGTGAAATGAAAATCATTATGATGATGAATATTTTTAATGAACTGTCATTTAGTTGGAAAAGGGTGGAGAGTCCTCTCTGGGTCAGGGTCACTTGTTCACAAGTGATGGTTAGATGGAGCGGGAGATCGACAGGCGGATCAGTGTGGGGTCAGCAGTGGTGTGGACTCTATACCAGCCTTCCGGTATAGCCACAAGGCAAGGCTCTCAATTTACCGGTCCATCTACGTCCCTACCTTCACCTTTGGTCATGAGCTTTGGGTACGAGATCGTGAATACTAGCGGCCAAAATGGGTTTCCTCCGCATGCTGTCTGGCCTGTCAAAGCCTGTCAAAGACAAAGCTTGGTTATCCAGGACATACTCTGAGTCGAAAGGAGCCAGTTGAGGTGGTTCGGGCATCTGGTAAAGATGCCTCCTGAGTGTCTCCAAAGGGAGGTGTTCCAGTTAAGTCCAACCGAGAGGAGACCCTAGAGAAGACCCAGGACACACTGAAGTTTTATGGGTGAAATATTCTCCAGTAAGCACACTGTAATGTTACGGTAGCGCAAAACAATTATTTATTTCATTTGAATTATTCATATTTCAGCTTGTTAAAGCCCAATTGAAAGGTTTTTTGATTCTCTTAGTAAAAGTGAAAGCTTATGGGTGACTGTGTGCAGAGTATTTGATTTGCTCCTCTACTTATCTTCAGTAACCACTTTGTCTTGCTCGAGCACTTTTTCCAGTCCCAGGCCCTATTTGTGGCTTTGTGTATAACTGTGTGTGGTTGCGTGTTTAATGGTGACTTTCCCTATGTGGACGTGTGTTTATTGTGTATCTGCCAGCACTCGTGGTCAAAGTAACGGCTTCGTCAAGAAAACCTCTATTTAAGGTAAAAAAAAAAAAAAAACGCAAACATGACACAATATTGCAAATCTTTAGGAAACAAACCATCTCACCAGAAACCTTTCTTTAGAGTCTCAAAACAGCCGAGGAGTTCCAACGAGGCTGTGATCCCGTCTGTTTGATACATATTCATTAAAATATTATGCCTCTGTGCAAACAGAAGCCTGTAAGAACATTTGAAAAGATGAAGAAATGACTGTAATTTCACTAGAGCTTTAAACAACAAGGACATGATGATTCACCGTTCGAACAAAATGGCCATTGTCTCGATCAGTTATATTTAGCAATGTGTTTTTCTACAGTAGCTCATTGATGCTATGACTCACTTTGAATGATTCAGTCCTTTTTAACTTTATAACCAGTCGCTTCAGTTATAGAATGTGTTAAAGTCTGTGTAATCAACATGACATTTGTCAGAAACAAACTTAAATATGTCATATTCTAATGCATCAACTACAATAAAATAAAGTTCCCAGACTTTGTAATAAAGCACCTCTGCATGACTTTGTGTGTGTGTGTGTGTGTGTGCGTGTGTGTGTGCCTTACGATGGATGGTCTAGGGTTGTTTCTGATCTTGTTCCCAGAGTTGTCGGGTGGGCACCTGCTGGCCCGTGACCCGTGTGGATTAAGTGGAAGATCATAATAATGAATGTTTTACTTTGTAATTACTTGCATGAGAAGGAACTTCATTTCAATTTACATTGCACACTTTCTAAAAATTGTTTTGTCACAATTTTATCCAATAATTTCTATTCTTAAAATTATTAAACGTCTGCCTGTGTTTGTTCAACGGGACTCATTCCCTTTTGGTTGTGTGCGGCCAGTGAGGAAGTGTCTGGGAATGTTTATTAATGTTTATATCCCTTACAGAGTGTGTTTATATTTTGGTTGAGTGTGTGTGATTGTCAATGTTTGCTTCCTGAAGTGAGTGTCGTGTTGTGTAGCTGTGTAGATGGTCTGGTACTGGTTTTGATGGTACAGTGCGTAATCTAAGTTGTGGCAATGGATTTAGGGAACAGTGCAACATCCAACAGTTTTGTGACGAATGGGAACATGGTCTGAACTGCTGGAGAGGCTTATCAGAAGGAAAATGGTGTACAGTCTTATAGCCACATCGTTTTTATAGTTTCATATTTACATGAGCAACCAGGTGGAGGGAACAATCTGTAAAGGTTTATACCCCGGTCTCTGTAAGCACATCAGCTCAGTGAATAAGAACCGCTCCCACTTCACTGGCCTCCAGGGCCACAGCGAGAAAAACAAGGGAAATGCAAATGAGGAACTGGCATAGGAACCGAGGTTTGCTCTTTATCACCGCAGAACCCCAGCACCCTAAAGAAATATAAAGAGACGAGGTCTCTGCACAATAGTGCAGCGAAATTTCTCATCAGAAGATCACCTCAGAGGAGATAGACTCTTCCTCAAGACTCCTTCACATTACATCGAGCATCACCTGACATCTACAAAATACAGCTTAATTTCCATGAACTGTTACGGGGATGGGTTTAGGACTTAGATTAGGACTGCCCTAAGGACTGCTCTTAAAGGGATGGGTTTAGGACTTAGATTAGGACTGCTCTTAAGGGGATGGGTTTAGGACTTAGATTAGGACTGCCCTAAGGACTGCTCTTAAAGGGATGGGTTTAGGGCTTAGATTAGGACTGCCCTAAGGACTGCTCTTAAAGGGATGGGTTTAGGACTTAGATTAGGACTGCCCTAAGGACTGCTCTTAAAGGTATGGGTTTAGGGCTTAGATTAGGACTGCTCTTAAGGGGATGGGTTTAGGGCTTAGATTAGGACTGCTTTTAAAGGGATGGGCTCCCATTTGAGAGTGGTTTCTTCTACACATCACATCTTCAACATAGTCTCTCTCTGTTGCTGTTTATTGGAATGCATGTTCCCTCTGTGCAGCTGCTTTGCAGCAATATCTTGTTGAAAGTGCTATTTTTAAAAGTGCCTTGGCTACATGCCACCACATCAGGCCTTAGGGCCAACATATGTTCTATAAAGTGTACCATTTAAACTTTATTTCTGCCAATAAAGATTAGCAAGATGTCGCTTTATTCTTTGGTCAGTATATGTGCGGACTGGGGGCACAGCTTGTCTTTTCAGTGGCACTATGTGTTTCGACAATGTGCCTTTCTGAATTATTATAAGGACAGACCCACGCTGACTCCAGAACTGGAGTCAAGAACAAAAGAGTGACTGTTTGAGAGTTTAGTGATTGTCTCGGACCCGTTTGGGTAGATTTGTGTTTCCAAAACCTATATGAGGAGACGGAGCAGACTGCCCTTTTTATGTGACTTTTACAGTGGAGATGCTCCTGTCTGGCTGCTCTGCTATAAAGCCCAGATTGGTGGAGTGCTGCAGTGATGGTTGACCTTCTGGACGTTTCTACCATCCGCACACAGGGTCTTTTGAAGCTCATCCAGAGTGACCATTGGGATCTTCCCATCTTACAAAGGATCTGTCTCCTTCTGTTAACTTAGTTTGGTGGAAAAGAAGATTCAAAGAGTCCAGGTTGTTCCAAAATGTCTTCAGTTTAAGCATTATGATGGCTACTGTGCTCTTTCAGTACAGCAGAAATTTTTGCAGCCTTCTCCAGATCTGTGTCTCCGCACAGTCCTGTCTCTGAGATCCACACGCAGTTCTTTCCTCCTGCTGGCTTGGTTTTTGTTCTTGAGCTTTGAGACCTCATTGAGACAGAGCAATGTCTCTCCAAATCCTGTCCAACTAACGGATCCTACCACAGTTACATCCAGTCTGGGTACATAAACAACCCAAAGTTGTTTCTCAGAGTTTCGGAATACAAGAACACATACAAAAAAAGAGTCTGAAGATTTTCTGAATGCAGTGCAAAAGTCTGATTCTCATTCTAAAATTAGGCTTCTTGTGGAAGATCTATGAGCACAGATGGCTTGGTTTTAATGAGCCTTTCTGGTCTAGTCCATATACAAGTCTGATTATTTCCTTGATGAGTCTTTCTGGAAGATGAATGACACAGTAGCATCTTTTGACCAAGCCCATTAATGGCTCTTAAAACACATAATTAGCCTCTGCATGCAATAAAAAAGGATGGAGCTCGAATGCCTTCTTTAAACAGGCTGAGGAGAAGCAACAAAGCAACTCACACCGCACGTCTTGAGAAGATCCGAGAAGATCCGATTGACAGCATCCACCATTTTGAAATAATAGTTCCCTGGCTGTCAGAAGCCTTGCTGAAAGCTAAACCACTATTATCAAATGGCTGTGTAATGGTATACAAACCGCTGAGAGTAAAGGCCATAAAACGTAATGGCCCCGAGAGGATAATTTAGTGTCAGCATGGCCAGATGAACGTGTTACCGCTCTTGACAGGACGTGCTGATGTGCAAAAGGAGAGCAACAGTGTCAGTTCCCCAGCTGTAACCTTTCCTCCATGCTGCTTGAACACAGTGAGATCATCCCTAATGACCAAGTCACTGATTAAAGAATGCAAAGCAGCCAACAGCCCCAAAGCAAGAGTGAAATGCTACCAAAGCCTTTCACCAGGAAGCAGCTATCAATATCAATCTGTGGGTAATCAGTAACCAACAGGTCTACAAAGGTAGAGAAAGAGCTACCAGGCTAATGTGTGAAGGCTTTATCCTAACGCATTCCCAAACAATTGTTTGCAGCCTATGATCTTCTAATTTCCTTAGCAATGGGGCACGTTTTGGTTTTTTTTGGCACCATTACGTTATTCCACTTCATTTTAGGCTTCGGTTCTGGCCTGTTTTCAGTCTGGTCTGTCCTCTCCAACCCCTTTTATCCTACCATCTTTCTCGCCTGAGTTTAAGCGGCACACGTCTCATTTGCAGGTCCTGATGATTCCACCTGTATCAGGTTTGCCTCTGATGAGCTGTGCTGAGATGATAGTCCTCTTCGTTCCAGCACTTTAGTGGTATGCAAGAACTCATTTGGCCTTAGACTCACATAGCAGGTGTGCTCAGTTCATATTCTGCGTCTTTCACTGCCCACTCAGCTCTGCTTTGAACATCTGTTGGTCTCCAGGCACTCGCCACTGGCCTGACCTGAAGCCTAGAGTCCAATGTGTTCTTCATTCAATGTCCAATGATGCCAGAGCCCAACGTGTCCCTTGTGTATATTCAAAAGTGTTGCTCATGCAGTATACAAAGTGTTCCTCGGGCACAATCCAAACCCGTTTTCCCTTCCATAAACGCGGAAGATGTTTGGATGAGTAAAAGTTCACGGTCTGTTTGAAGAAGTAGCAAAATAACTGGTGGACTAAATGCAA
This sequence comes from Parotocinclus cabessadecuia, assembly GCA_036873895.1. NCBI lineage: Eukaryota > Metazoa > Chordata > Actinopteri > Siluriformes > Loricariidae > Parotocinclus > Parotocinclus cabessadecuia. Next base: position 1,351 of record JAYJMA010151358.1, on the reverse strand, counting down.
GACAGTAAGGCGATGGATCTGAAACATCAGCAAGTAAAGCAAGTAAAGAACAGGATAGGCTTGTAATGGAGCCATTATGCCCTTTTATGGCCAATTGAAGTCTGGGACGGTAATGAAAATCTCAGTATGATAATGTTATCTGCGATGCAATGCTTCTTTCTGTCTAAAAAGCAGAGCTGCTCCGTGATAAATGTAACCACGGTAGAATTGTCATTGGTGTGCGTTTACTCTTTCACTACAGTGCTTTCTCTCATTGTGCCCTATTGAATCATTTTTCACCGTAACAGAAAAATGCAAGCCTTTATTTACTGAAAGAAAAATACACGTATTATGGATCGGACGAACAGACCGCCGCCCCAGGGGGAGATTTTACATAAGCCTCTGTTGGGCGTCTCATTCTTCTCGACTGCTGTGTAACTGCTTGTAATTAGGCCACACCATTTTAGTCCTGGTCAGCCATTGTTGGGGCTACAGATTAAATCAAGAGACAAAGAGAGTGAACAGAAGCAGAGGGAGGAAGCCACATAAGTGAAGTAATTCTAAAAGAACGACCGAATGAATGAGATCCATGACTTACACTCCAGACCGTCTCATTCGTCTACCTTCCCCGATTTTCACAAGGAAGATGGTGTGATGGTGACGGTGTGTAAATCATACACTCATTGCTACACACACGGGGACTAGAAAACAGGACCATTCTGAGTTCATCAATAACAACGGAGCGTATTAGCTTCTGCTGACACATCACATCCATTCCTATCGTACAGCCGCCAGGTCAGTGTGTGTGTGTGTGTGTGTGTGTGTTTATCTCTGCATAGTAATGATTTTAAAAGGCTGTATTCCTAAAATTCCCCAAGATATTTTATGGTCCAAAGCCAAATGCTACAGCTTAGAAAAGATAAATAAAGAAATTAAACATTGCTTTAAAAAATATAAACAAAAATGTTGTATAATAATAATAATAAAAATAATAATAAGTGTTATTATAATAATTATTATTTTTTATTATTAATATTGCTGTTATTATCGGTGCTGTTTTTGTTATTATTATTATTATTATTATTATTTTTATTATTATTATTATTCTTTTAAAATTACCGTTGTTATTTTGTTGTTGATTTATTATTTTTATTATATCCTTCTTAGACCAGGCATCCTGACATGAGATCATTACATTTCCGTTTTGCTGCACCTTATACTTAAATCTTCTTAACTTTAGTCCTTTTTCGTCAAAAAAAGTTTTTTTTTTTTCAACAAAGCAGGATTTTTCAGCTAGCCAGATAACGTAAGGTCAAAAAGAAGGATTGTCTCTTACCTCTTTTCTTACCGCTTGACTTTGGGCTTAAGGTAT